>VYZT01064167.1:3644-35195 GCA_013400735.1 Pomatostomus ruficeps
AATGTAATATATATTATATTTTTATATAATATTATATCTATTATATATGTAGTTACTGTATTATATATAGTTACATACTCCAATTTTATATATGTAATATATATAACACATATAAAATAGGAGTATGTAATTATATATAAAATATATCTCTGGTGGGCCACCCCACCACAGTGAATGAATATTAAATGTGGCAGAATAAATTATAAATATAATGTATAATCTTGTAGTTTTCCTTAGGTCCTAGGGAAAGGAGCTGCAAATGTTACCAGGACACTGAACACATTTATTTTTGAATAAGACTAAAAAAATCACGTTAAAAATTTTCTTAATAAAGATTCCAAAACCAGTGTGCCAGGGTAGTTACCGCGTACAAGGAAAGGACAGGAGACCAACTCCGATTAATTCTTGGAGAGACCCCACTTGAACTGCTGGGGCTGCCCAAGATGCAAAGGATTTTAAGAGGAAACAAAAAATGGATAGGATTGATGGTCTAGAATGGGATCAGTGTTTTATTTTGGGCACTGTTTTGCTCCCAAGACTCTTTCCCAAGGCTCTTTCCCAAAGTTCTTACCCAAGGCTCTTTCCCAAAGTACTTTTCCAACATAATTTTGATCTGTCAGCTCCTAGCAGGTGTTGTGTGCCGCCTCAGTTCCCTTCCTTTCGGGCTCTGGGCCACTTTACAAACCTCCCACCTGCTTTGCCAAACAATTTTTTGTTGGAAAGATTGCTAAAAAACGCCTCAGGTGTTCGTATTTTTTAACAAAGTAGAAGATGGGCTGCTCCTTCAGATTGATACAGCCCTGTAGCAGAAAAGCAAAGCAGCAACAGTCTAGCCCCGGGCTGAGGTAGAAATTAAAGAGTTCTCCATCCAAGTTTTCCCAGTTTTCCAGGCATTTTGGAGGCCTAGAAGTTAACAGCCAAGCATGAAGGAGCAAAAAACTCCGAGCTTTCAAAGTTCATAATTGACAATACTCTCTAGATGAAAAGGAAGAAAAGTCTATTGTACCAACTGAAAGAAAAAATAGTCATTCAAACTTCACTGCTCGAGCTCTTTCCATGGATGGAAGTGCTAAAATAAGCATACAAAGCTACAGTTTCTTTAAAAATGCAATATATTGTGCGCAGTATACAATCTGCAGGATATATTTGTATTGTTTCCAGCCCTGGTGATGTAGGGTTGACATAATCATTCAGGAATACGGATTCTGATCATTGTGCTGCTGCAACCCTGCACCCTCTTCATTCAGCTCGTGGTGCAGCTGATAAAACATGTGCTGCCTCAGTGTTTAAGTAATTTTCCAGTATTTTGCTCCTGCAGAAGGAGGATTTTGAAGTCCACTTTCACTCAGGAGCCTGGTGCAGTCCTTTGGTGGTTGTGTGAGGGCAGAGCTGATTCCAAGCAGCCTGAAGCCCACTCGGGTGTTGAGATGGCTGAAGCAGGTGCAGGGTGAAGGTTTTCATCTCTGCGACGTGTATGAAAGAGTTTCCTACTTCCATTTATGAAACCGTAGCTTGGTGTTAAACTATTTGTTTGCACTTTGCTATCAGATAAAAGCTGCAGGTGAAATAATTGATTGTGAAGTGGCAACTCTTCAAATCAGGTGCTCATTTTACTCTGGGAGTTACTCTGATCAGTGTGATAATTTAATGAAATGCAGGGTAGTCCCAAATACAGCACACAGCTTGGCATGAGGGAGACACGTTTTTAAGACTGATTTTTAGTAATTCTGACCAGAGTTTCAATAATGGAAAGGTGATTTCTTATTTTCTGAAGCACTCAGGGACGTGGAGTTGAATGGCTCGTGCTGCAACTATTACCTTAGGGATTGCTGACATTTCAGGAACGACAGCTTATTAGAAATTGTGATAAGGCACCGGGGCCTGCATTTGAATTTATAGTGTTTCAGAATTTGTTCTCTAAGACCCAAAATATGAAGCCTTTGGGCTCAGCCACGAGGCCTCCGCTCACGTTACCGGTGAAGTCAGAGTTACGCAAAGAGGGCGGCAGGATCAGGCCTCGAACATCTGCTGCTGTTTCCCAGAAACGAATCTGGCCTGCAATTCCATAACATCCACTTGATGGATGCGTGATTATTCCTTTTTTCAAGTGGGGCTCCAAACATCCTTGTATTTTTCTCAGCAAGAGGTGAGGAGAGCTGATAAGTGGCAGCCCCGGGCCTGTGTTTGGATTAACACGGAGTCTCCAAGTGCTCCCTGAAAGGAGCTGGAGGATGTTGGCTGAGCTGGCAATCAGATTCTCGTGGGTGGAGGTGAGGACAACATCTGTCTTTCCTATCTTGTACTTGCCAGGGCTTTTTGTTGTTCCTGAACTCTCCTCATGAATATAATATGTGGGGTTTTGTCTGATCTAATGAATCCAAGGCTTGGAGATTTGGAGGGAAAACATATTCCAGATGTGCGTTGCAATTCCTGACTCAGGTGACTGCATTTTAAGCAGAAACCTTTTCCAGTTTGTTCCCCGCACCATATTGAATATCCTTCTTCTGCAAGTGGTCAGGAGAGACTTGTACGAGCAATCATGATTAATAAGCTCCAGCAAGGCTGAAACATCAATCATTTTGCCTTTTGTTTCACCCGATTGCTGCTGGATGCAATGAACCCGAGGCTCAAAGGCTTGGCTGCAGAGCAGGGCTGCAAATTTTGGCTTTTTAAGGAGTTCAGCTCCAGCTTGTTCCCTCGTGCAGCAGTGCCTGCTGCAGACGTGAGCAGAGGCTCTGCCTGGAGGAGTTCCCGCTGCTCGGGGAGGTTCTGGTGTCCAGCCTCCCTGGGCTCTCCGTTCCAGCCTGGAAATGACATTCCTGGCTTGGTTGAAATTAGGATTTCATTCCAGATGAGCAGCTTCCGAGAGCATCAGGAGATGCAGGCTGAGGGCAGACAGGAAGAAGAGCAGCAAGCAAGAAAAGAAGAGAGATTTGGTCAAGTTTGTGCCCTGTGCTCCCCTCCACACTCTCACCTGTCCTTTCTTTCAGTGCCAGCTGTAATTCGATTTACAAAGCTCCAACAACAAATGGTGTACAAGGGACACCCAGAGCACGAAAGCATGGAAACACTTAAGGAGCTAATTGCACGGCCTTAATGAGAACAATGTTCCCTCAGAAAACGCAGCCCCTCTGCAAATGTGGCTGTTTATTAGAAAGTTTTAACATCTGCGGAACACACGCGGCCGTGCTGCAATTAATCCTCATAACAAACAGTTTGGTGAAAGTTTTTGGATAATAGCTTTTGGCCTAATTTAGGATGAAAATAAGTTGCAGTGTGTCAGAATTCTTTGTAGAGCAGAGGAGGTTCTCTGACCAACTGTAGACATCTGAGAAGTGATAAGAAACAGCCCGTGTCTGAATGGATTGTGGCTGTGGGGAGGTCAGAGCCGGTGCTTATCTTTGTATTATCATGAAATCAGATCAGAGAAGAAGTAAAATGTGTTTACATGGATGAGGAGAAATATTCTAAAACCGGTGTCAAAAAATAGATTGTATAAACGCAGTGCATATGGCAGAGTTAATTAAAAGTTCTTTATTGCTGTGTTGTTGCAAGCCAAGGGTAACAGGTCCTTTTGGGAGTTGGGGAATGCTGTCTGAACAAGCAAAAAAATGCATTTTATTTCTGTAGCATCTCAATGCACAATGAGGGGTTTTGTGGTGTTTGTGTCCCCTCATTCATGCTCCTCCTTGGGTGCAGTTCTTGCCCAAGCCCTGTCTAACCTGGCCTTGGACTCTTCCAGGGATGGGGAATCCACATTTTCTCTGGGCACCCTGTGCCAGGGCCTCACCACCCTCACGAGGAAGAATTTCTTCCTAAAATATGATATAAACCTGCTCTCCTTCAGTTTAAAACCATTGCCCATTAAAAAAAAAAAAAGAAAAAAAGCCCCAGTTCACAGTTTAAAATCATTGTCCATTTTAACCCCTGGGTCAAAGTGGCCTCCAAAATACTTCAAAATCCTGCTGCTGTGTTTATTCCCCAATATCCCTCAGCCCAAGCAAATTCTGCTGCACAACCTCACAGGTTATTGTCTTGTGCAACCATTTCTCAAGTTTGACCAAACTTTAGGGGGGGAAAAAAAAAGTCTTTGTCCTTAGTTCCTGACATTGCATTTAAAGGAGAGGGCAGCTTGCATATACTTCTCATGATGGGAACTACTTCAATCACATTTCCTGTAACTTCATGCTTCTAGGCCAAGTAATCTCGCATTTGATTAAGTAAACACCTTTGTCCTAATGACTTTATGCCTACTTTAAAGGCGTTGCTGTACCTATTGTTCTGCGGATTTGTCAGTCTGTTATTCTTTTTCTTTTTTTAAACTTATCAGCGGAGTGTAAGTCAAAAAACCAAATAGAGAAATGGGTTTGTTCTTTTATCATTAGTACAGAAAGTCCGAGGGAGAAGCCAGGTTTGGCATAGTACAAGCAATTAAAATATAAAAGGAATATAATGAAGGAACATGGGTTTGTTTGGGTTTTGTGGGTGTTTTTGGGGTTTTTTTTTGCTGTGATGTCATGAGAGGAAATACGTGGAGAAAGGAAGATGAAATAAAGAAAATTTGTGTTCAATATTGAGCTCAGATACCAACAGCTCTGCTTCACAGGCTTGCATGAAAGACCTTTCCACCTTCTGCTTTAAGGTCCATATGTTTCTTTCTTCATATCCCTTTACTCCAGACATTAATTACCAGAAATTAAAGGCTTCATTTCCGAGATGCCATGAGAACATGTCACACCACGTGAAATCCAGGAAGGTGACCCATTCACTGCTAAAACCATTGTCACAAAGGTACAGACCTTTGCAAAACGGAAAGAAGCCTGCAACGCAGCTATTTTGTAATAATCATTAATGTTTACATTTCTTTATCCCACTTATGGCTTGATGTTGCCAAACTGCTCCGGAGACAGCATCAATATGGATGAGAAAAAGAGATTAGCATGTAAATGAGTAATGAAAAGCATTTACTAGGAATAGAACTGGCATCCATATGTAATAAAACCTTGCCAAACATTGTCAGTATTAATGGCTTTGTTTACGTTTATACGTGGCCAGGCCATGCCGGTTCTTTTTTTTCGTGATGGTGAGTTCTGACAATTTTTATATTAGATTTGGTCCAGGAGCTTGCATTTGCAATTATAACACAAAACAGATTTTTAAATCCCTGTATTTAGGAAAGAAATACCCCAGAGTGCTTTTTGTCAGCTGTTCCAGGACAGCAGTTGGCTGTTGGAGCCTTCCTTCCACAGCTCGTGTTTTGGGGACACCAGGTTATGCCCATTGTCAGACATTCCTGTATAGCTGAGAGATGCTTCCTATCCCTGGCTGCCATTTCCCTGCTTTTCCCCAGGATGAGCTTCACGGGAGGTTGTTTCAGGTTGGTTGAGTTCTGGTTGTTCAGCATCCCTGGGTCCTGCAAGATCAGTGAATTCAGAAAAGCCTGGGCCAGAAATCCTCACCTTTTACGTGGCCTAAATTCATCCCAGAGCTGGAGCCCCTCTGCTCTGGGGACCGGCTGGGAGAGCTGGGGGTGCTCACCTGGAGAGGAGAAGGATCCAGGGAGAGCTCAGAGCCCCTGCCAGGGCCTAAAGGGGCTCCAGGAGAGCTGGAGAGGGACTTTTGATGAGGATGTGGAGTGATAGAACAAGGGGGAATGGCTTCAAACAGACAGAGGGTAAAGGTAGATTAGATATTAGGACGCAATTGTTCCCTGGGAGGGCGGGCAGGCCCTGGCACAGGGTGCCCAGAGAAGCTGTGGCTGCCCCTGGATCCCTGGCAGTGCCCACGGCCAGGCTGGACACTGGGGCTTGGAGCAGCCTGGGACAGTGGGAGGTGTCCCTGCGGTGGCAGGGGTGGCACTGGATGATCTTTGAGGTCCCTTCCAGCCAAAATCATTCTTTGATTCTGTAATTTAAGATCACTGAGAGGAAGAAGAGGTTGAAGAGGCTGGTTCCAGCTTGGGCCATGATCTTTAATTGTGCTGAACCCCCAACATCTTGCAAAGGCTTCCATGGCCAGTGCAGCTTTTGTCCCCTGAGGAGGGGGCATCCATGTCCCTCTGTCCTTCCAGCCAGGCCAGCCACGAGCAGGGCGGGTGACTGACTGCCTGAGGCTCTGTGACGCTCTGCTGTGGAGCTCACATTGATGAGCCTCCCCAAAGGGCCTGACCCCCAGCACACAAAGCTGGCAGGAGCTCAGCTTTTCCTCCAGAGCCTCCCCAGAGCTGTCAGCGAGCGCCAACTGACAGCCAGCGGGATGGAGCACAGATGAGCGCTGTTAAACCAGAGCTCAACTCAGGCTGAGCTGGCTTTGTCCATAAATTTCCCTCCAAAACACAAAGTTTTAAGTCTGTCTCTTGGGCTCGTTTATGTTTGTCTTGTTTTGTGTCCGTAGCTGCAGATATTCTCACAGCCCTGAGTAACTGGGGTCATATTTCCAGCATTTGTTGTGCCCCTCAGGAAGTTAAAGTGTTTGTGCTTTCCCTCTTTAGGGGACATAATAGGCACCATAATATTAGGTAACATAATAGGCATCATAATAGGCATCCATGGTGCAGGCAGTGTTTGTTGTCATTAGTAATGCCAATAAACAGAAACTCCTTTTTTTCTTGTTGTTGTTTACATTTCTACTTTCCCCAAATATCCATAAATTAACTTGCATTAGGGGGAGTCATCTTTAATAGGAGCCAGAAAAATTTGCTTTGTTTCTTAGTGCCTGTTTTGAAAAGGTCCATTTGTAAATAGTGTACAAAGTAGAATACGCTGCTTTATTTGCAATCTGTATCAGCTTTCTCCTGTATAATTCACACTTTAGTGTATTTACTGGAGCTAACTCTTCCAAAACTAACATTTTGTTACATGTTTTTTGTCTCATGGATTGGGGCAGAAAAGAGGGAGCTGTGCATTCATTAGTGTCAGGCATGGGATGCATTGTAACCATCTGGCCAGGCTGTGTTTGTGCATTATATATTTAATTTTGGGGATTTTTTTTCATGAAAAACTCTCATGGACTGCTGAGAAAGAACTCTTTATTTTCCTCCCAGAGTAACATCTTTCTTTAGTTCTTGTTACATGATCCTTGCTACTTTACTATCCAAGCATATCAAGTTCCCTGCTGTCTCTCAGTGAGCCAGGGATGAATTTTTGGGGGAAGCAAGGGACCGGTGGCCATCTCCCTCCACACCTCCTTGATGCGCAGGTTTTCCCAGGAAAGGCTGATGGGAAAAGTTCCAGCAGAGGTTTCTGGCAGACCAGAAACCCCGAGGAGCACGCAAGGCGTGGCAAAAAGGAGAGGTGTTATGGGGCATCCTTTTTGTCTCACGGAACCCCATGCACATCCCAGAGAGGCAGAGGTGGCTGGGTGCAGGCTGGTGGGAGACTGCAGAACACAGAAGGATGGGTGCTCACTGGGGAGTCACTGGTGGCAGCCTAGTGGTGGTTTTTGTACTCAAATGACACCGAAAATCAGCATTAAAAAGGTGCAGATCACTGCCTGAACTCAGTGATTCAATCATGAGTCTTGGGGCTCTTGGAGGGCCTGAGATGCCACTCCCCAAGCCCTGGGATTAAGGGGTGAGCTCATTTTTCATGAGCAGTAAGAAGCCGAAAGTGATGTCCCCACCTTTGCAGTTGCAGAGCAAACTGTGAATATTAACAGAGTGCACCCTGAGGGCTCACGAATTGGGTGAATTTAAAAAAAGGAGAAATGCAGAACCACAGAATACCCAGGGTTGAAAGGAGCGCACAAGGATGGAGTCCAGCTCTTACCGCTGCGCAGAACATCTGCAAGAGTCACACCATGGGCCTTAAGATGAACAAATGCTGATTTTTAGAGCAGCCTGTGACTGCTGGAGCTTGGCAAAGCCCTCTCCCAGCAGCCAGAGAGGGTGGGAGCCTGCAGCCAGCCACCCACCCTCCCAGAGCTGGGGAACTCCCATCCCTTTTCCCTCTCCCTTCTCCTCTGCTGCCGGGATCAGGCGGTTCTGGCCGTCAGCAGCAGATCTGGCAGGAGCTCAGCCCACCCACGCTGCCTATGGAGCTCCCTGCCCCGAGCCTGGCTCAGGGTTCCCCCCACTCCCCGATCCTTGGCCCCCATGCTTGCAGCCATGGCCAGCTGGCCCGGCCTCCCCTCGGCTGCTGTCAGCCCTTGGAGCTGGGGATTGTCCCCAAAACAGCAGGGAGGAGGTGCTGGGCTGCATCCCTGCTGCCTTCCAAGCCACAGGGCCAAGATGGGGTCACACTGTGGGTCACTGTCCCTTCACAGAGTCACTGAGGCTGGAAAAGCCCTGCAAGGTCGTCAAGTCCCAGCTGTGCCCGATGGCCACCTTGTCCCGAGCCCAGAGCTCTGAGTGCCACGTCCAGGCCTTCCTGGGACACCTGCAGGGATGGAGACTCCAAACCTCCCTGGGCAGCCCCTTTCCAATGCTTGAATTTGCACCCTTGTGCACCTTGTCCACCCTAAGTAGCCCCTGCAGGGGGGATTTCCCCAAAATTCTGTTTTTGGAGGGTCCCCCCGAGCACTGCTGGAGGACAGCAGCAGTGAGGCAGCCTAGACCTGCTCTCCTGGCCGGGATTCCTCATCTCAGGTGGGCTGTGTCCCTTCAGGAGTTTCAGCTCTTCCCACACTTCCTGATGGATGTGGTGGCCACAGCACCATCCCGAGCCTGGCCCAGGCACTGCCTCACTCACAAGACCCAACTCCAGATAGCCTGGGGAAGGAGCTGGAGCCAGCAGGAATGCTTGGCAGTGGGGACAGAGGGTGACTGTCCCTTTCTCTGGTGTCTGTCTGGTCTCCAGACATGTGGTGGCAGCTGTCCCACCACTGAGGGAGCTGATGGGCCCTGCTGCCCTCGATGACCATAACCCCAGTACTGCCACGAAGAGGGTGGGAGCCCTTCCCACAGCTCCAGAGTGGGATTTCCACCAGGAGGAGTTGCCATGAGAGGGAAGGAGGAAGGTGCCTGGTGGTTACGGTGTCCCTTGATGGGAGGTTGTGCCCAGATGTCTCAGCTCCTGGTCCAGAAAGGACTCAGCCTGGGTCCCTGAGGAGGGAAAGGGGGTCCTGGTGGGTCAGCAGAGCCTGGCTTTTGGTTGCTCCACTCAGGGGCAGCAAGTTTTGCTGTATCCAGCAGATCTCACCCTCTGCATCACTACTGAGACCCCACAGAGCTGAGCTCTGGTGCCCATCCTGCCCTCTCCTCCCTGCCAGCTGCTGGCCGCTGTCCCCAGGTGTTTGGCATCGTGTGTTTGTGTCTCTGCTCAGCTGCTCTGGGAGGGGCTCCCCAGGGAGAGGTTCCCCTGTCCTCCTGTTTTTTACTGACAGCGTTTGTCCCTGTGGGTCCTCACCGCCAACGACCACAGTGCTGTGCCTACAAACAGAGACTGTTCACCTCCCTGTGAGATGGACAAACCCTTTTTCCTTGGGAAATATTGTGATGTTGATGCCTCAAGGGCTGGTAAAAATCAGAGGCAGCCCCAGCAGCGCAGGGCAAAGGGCATTCCCTGGGCTTAATGGGATCCCAGGGGCACAACGCATCCCAGGTGGGAACAGCCGAGCAGCACCCCCTGGGTACAACGCGGATCCAATTGGATGGAGCTCACCAATGAGCAGATTGACCTAAAATTCCCAATAAGAAACTGAACAAATGAGGTAATTGTCCCCCATTTTAATTATGACCCTCTAATTGAGACTCCAGCCAAGTTTAACAAACCTGTTCCAGAGAGGAGGCTCCGGGCAAGGCTGGAGCCTCTGCTTTGGAGACACTCGGGATGTTTCGTCTGCTCCCCTCAGAGAAGCCCCAAGCTGAGCTCAATCTCAGCCTCCAAGGGTTCTCCACATGTAGGGCTGAGGGACAGGGAGTGTTTGTGAAGGGGACAGGGAAAGGGGATAAAAATGTATAAAAAAGGGATAAAAAGAAAAGACAAAACCCATCAGGCATCAATGCCTGTCCCGCTGACCTCTCTCTGGTTTGCAGGAAGCGTTATCGGTGGTGAGCGAAGACCAGTCCCTGTTTGAGTGCGCCTACGGATCACCCCACCTCGCCAAGACAGAGATGACGGCCTCGTCCTCCAGCGAGTATGGGCAGACCTCCAAGATGAGCCCCCGTGTCCCCCAGCAGGACTGGTTGTCACAGCCCCCGGCCAGAGTCACCATCAAGATGGAGTGTAACCCCAACCAGGTTAACGGGTCGAGGTAATGAGGCCGGTGACAGCTTAGGAATGGGGGTTTTGTGAGGGGTGTGGCTCAGTTGTCTAAATTTGTGTCTTTAGCACCATTTTAGGTGCCTCTGGATATCCCACCTGGCCACTGCTGCCATCCCAGAAGGCTCCAGGTTGCTCTGCCTTGACCTGACAGCCTTTTTCAGGTGTTTCAGGGAGTCTGAAATGGTGCCACAGGCACAGACATCCCATGAGCTTGCGCAGCACCTTTCCTCTGACTGTGCATAACTTCTGGATGTGAATGTGCTTTGCACACCAGAAATTAAAGTTAATAAAATGAGGATTTGCTGCAGTCTGGAGCAGCATCACTGATCCATCAAAGGGTGTGGTGTGATCTAACACTCCATGGAAGCTGTCAAATCCAACAATTTGGGCAGTTGCTTTTGCTCCAAATAGAACCAAATCTTGTAACGGCAGAGGGGGTGAACTACTGATCTCCACTTTTGTATTTACTGTAAACACAATGCCAAAAAGTGGAGCTGGATTTAAGAGCTCAGGCTGAAAAACAACTTCATTATGGAGGCAGGCAGGGGAGTAGAAAGGTACAGGAAAAGAAATTCCTCAGCTCAACAGGCAGAGTGTCTGTGCATTAACTGGTGTCTCAGGACAGTTTTTTAAGAATGTCACTGCAAAGGAGACCTGTATCAATTAGGCTGAAAAGGCATCGCAGTGGATTTTTGGATATTGACCATTGGCTTTCCCAAGCTTAGGAGCACCCTCTGGGACACCTGAAAAAACACAATGAAGATTTGTACTTTTTTTTTTTTTTCAAGGAAACTATCCAAACAAGTGCTTTCCTGTTTCGAATGCCTGACTGTCAAAACAGTTTTCCTTCGGTGTTGCTGAAGGGCAAAGGTCCAGAAGAGTCAGTTGCTGACAATTGTTGGTGATGTCCCCGTGTGGAGCCTGCGCTTCACGTCTCTCTGTCACAAACACCTGCATTTTAATCTCATCTCCCGGGATCAGTTGTTCAGGAAAACCTCAGCCCCGGGCTCTGTGGTTGCTGTTCACACTTGTGCTGATGTGATGAGCACCACAAGCAGGGCAAAGTGCTCCGGCAGCTTATCACCCCTCCCTGTTCACTGCTGAGCATGGAAATTGTGCTGAAGGCAAATCAGAATTTCCAGTGAGCAGCCAAAGATTTGAGATACCTAGAAACAAACAGTGAGCTGAAGTTAGAAAGGATTTGAGGAAGTCTTCCTGTAAGGCTGCTTATTTAGAATTTCAAGTGTCTTTAATCTATTTCAGTGTCTTTTTAAATTGCTTTTTTTTTTGTGCTAAGCAAAGGCAGAAGTGTAATCACAAATGGAGTATTGATGCAAAACCAGGCTTACCTGCTTCCTAAAATTGCCTCTTAAGTATCTGTGCTGGCATTTCTGTGGAAGAACTGATCACAGTGTAAATTCCATAAAGCGCATTAGAGCAGATAATATTATCAGATAACAAGGTTGATTGTTAATTGTTAATTAATTGTTAATGCTGAGAAGTTCAGGCTGGAGAGCAGGGAAAGGTTCTTCCCGCAGAGGGTGCTGGGCACTGCCAGGCTCCCCAGGGAATGGTCCCGGCCCCGAGGCTGCCAGAGCTCCAGGAGCGCTTGGACAGCACTGCCAGGGGTGCCCAGGGTGGGATTGTTGGGGGTCTGGGCAGGGCCAGGAGCTGGATTTGCAGGATCCTTAGGGGTCCCTTCCAGCTCAGGGTGCCCAGAGAAGCTGTGGCTGCCCCTGGGTCCCTGGCAGTGCCCAAGGCCAGGCTGGACATTGGGGCTGGGAGCAGCCTGGGACAGTGGGAGGTGTCCCTGTCATGGCAGGGGGGGCCTTGGATTATTTTAAGGTCCCTTCCAACCCAAACCATTCCATGTTTCTACAGTTCTTGCTGTGTCTGCTGGTTTTCACAGAAAATACAGTGGGAAGCAATGCAATTCTTCGTATATTAAATTAAAAACAACCTGCAGCACTGGAAGCAGGAGGTTGTTTGTTAATCTCGAATTTTTTGACAGCCTTTTCAGTTGAAAAATCAGTGCAGAGTTCCTAAGTGGAGACAAAAGGAAAATTCATATTTCACTGCAGCTCCTGAGGCATGAGTTGCTGGAAAAGAAACAAAAAATAAAATCACGTGCAAGCAACTAAAAAAAAAATTAACAGAACAGCAGAAAATATTGCATGTGTATATTGCATGCTCATACTATACACAAAAACAATAAATAAATATTATTGTAATTAAAATGCTCTTTATTTAATCAGAGAAGTTTTATTTTATAGGGCCTAGCTCATGCCTGAAAAAACAGATCTTAATGCTACACTTTTAATGGAGAACAAGCACTGCCATGCAACAAAAATAAATATGTTGTGGCATTTCTGAAGCTCACCTACACGTGTGTGTGTAACATGCAGTGTTATTACACTCTGGGCATTGGAATGTGGTATTCCTGCCAGTTTTAGGGGAAAAAAAAAGGTGTATCAGATTGTGCTACCCTGCCTTTCTGTAGGTTACTTTGCATTTTCTTTTCTGCAAAAGCCTTCCCCACCCTCCTCCTTTGCAGGGCCTGAACTTATTTCCTTAAATGATGTTATTAAATGATAATATTCCGTCAGTTCTTGAAATGCTTTGTGTGTTAAATGTTAACACGAGCAGTGTCTGGAGCTGCGTTTCATTTTTAGTAAAACTGATTTGGTAAAATTGTTCAAACCCATTTTAAAATCTGAGTGGTGCCAGAGGAGTCTGAAATAGGACCCCACACTGCAGAGCCATGGAAGTGCTGCCTCGAGCATCCCCGGGGTGTCCTCTGGAATCGTCCTCCCACGTGGGCTCCTGGAGCTGAATGATTCAGGATGCAGAGCCGGGAATGAGATCCCGCAAAGTGGTGACCAGGGAGAAGTTAACATTGCAATTTCTGCTGTCCAGCCCTCCCTCCTCCCTGTGTCAGTGCTTCCTGGCTGTATATTCTGTCCTTTGGAAGAGGGTATAAAATTTTAGGAGCATATTGAACCCTTTAGACATCCCCAATTAAGCTCCCACTCAGCGAAGGAATGCGCCCCCTCTGCTAGGAGTTTCCCCAGATAGACTTTGGCTGTAATTGCCCCACATTAAATTCCAAACCTTAACAGTCTCAGAGCTGGCATTCCTGTGAATTACCAAAGAAATGCCATTAGGATGAAATTAAAGGGTTATTTTCAGTGCGCCGCACGGGGATTAGCTACCCACTTCTCTTGAACAATAACAGTATTTTTCACGCTAAACCCCGCTGCCCAGCACCACAAAATACAGCCTGGGGGCTTACCTTAAATCAAATAAAGCAAGCCAAGTTTAAATTAAAGCTGTCGTTTACCTGGCTGCTGTTGCATTTATAATGCAGGTTGTCACAGGTGGTATCAAACTGAGTTTCTCCGGGTACTCTGTGTTGGTGCAGCCATTCTCTTTTTTTCCAGGTACATAAATCTAATGAGAGCTTTTGTGCCACCCTACAGTCAATCTCCCATCTGAATGCAATAATCCTGTTTCCTGCTATTTATTGCCCCTGGGTCAGGCCAAAAGATTCACCCCGTGATATAAATCTGGAGGTTGCGTATGCCCCGCTGTTACTTTGCTGTTTATTGTTCTTTATATATTTTATATTTATTTCTGCCACAAGGAGTGCAGTTCATGCCATGCATTTAGGGAGAAATTCACTGCATGGAAATGCTCCCAGGAGGCCCTTAAACAACATTTAAATCCATGGATTTCCCAGTGATCTTGGAATACCCTCACCCATGGGTGGAACCATACAAAGGTAGCTCGGAATAATGACATTTACTGGAGGTAATCCATCTTTTTTCAGGAGGGCTGAAGTGGAACACAGAGTCTTATTCAGGCCACAGATAAATTTCCCTCGCCACGAGCAGCGTGGTGATTTCATTGCAGAAGTATTTTGAAAGTCAACTGCAGTGAAAGCACAGCAGAAGCTTTCCAGCATCAGCTTGGCTGATAGAGAAGTTTTAAAGAAATGCCAGAAATAATTAGTTGTCCTTAGGATTTAATCATGTGCAAAATGTTGATTTAAGTGCTACCAGTTGTTGCTTGAAAACCATTTGAGAACGAAATTATCACTTAATACATCTTTTGTGCTGGCTCTTTTGGGAAATACCATTTTTCTTTGCGTGTAACTGCTTGAACTTTCATCAAAGAGCCTCTGTACTCGCTGGGCTCAGTACATCTGACACACAGGGGGACATTTCAGAGTCCAGGGTGAACTCGAGGGGGTTTTGCTGGTGTTTTTCCTTTTTTCCCCTTGATGTAAAGTCTCCTAAGGAGTAGATTTTTTGTGATTCATGCCAGCAAATTGGAAAGGGGAGCACTTGAGGTACCTTGCACTGTGGAGATCTGTGACAGCTGCTGTGCCCAGGCACCAGGGAGGGAGGTCTGTGTTCCAGTAGATCCATCCTGCTCCTAGGATCCAGGCTGTAGGAGGCACCTCTGCATCGTGGTGTGATACTGGTGGATGTAATGAGAGCATTTCAGCAGCTCCACAGAGTAATGGAATCACAGAATCACATAATTGTGGAATTGGTGGGGTTGGAAGGCACCTCTGGAGATCACCCCTGTTGCCAAGGCAGGGTCACCTGGAGCAGGTGACACAGGAACACATCCAGGCGGGTTTGGGATGTCTCCAGAGAGGGACACTCCATGTTCTCCCTGGGCAGCCGTTCCAGTGCTCTGCCACCCTCAAAGGAAAGGAATTCTTCCTGCTGTTGAGGTGGAACTTCCTGTGGTTCAGTTTATGGCCATCACTCCTCATCCTGTCACTGAAAATTCTGGCCCCATCCTCTCAACCTTGTGAGCACCCAGCACATGGAGGACCAGGGCTGATGTGCATCCCCTGCCCTGGCATCTCCTGTTTTCTCAGGGCGTGGCTTTTCCCACCCCATGAGCACAGTCCCATGGTGAGGGCGCGGTGCCACCGCCCTTCCACATCTGGTGGCACCACCACTGGCATCCAGCGCCGGGATTCCTGGAAAACCTCAGCTCAGACTAAACAACAAACCCGGCCCAAACCCCCAGCAGGCCACAGGACTATCCCTGTCTCCAGCAGGGCCTGAGTCAGCCCAGGGCAGAGCTGGGAGATGCATCCTAAAAGGAGGATTTCCTTTAACAAAATTTATTGTTAATTTTACCCAAAATTAACAATACTTTACACTGGAACTGCCTGTGTAAAGTATTGTTAATTTTGGGTAAAAAGATATTGGTTATCCCAGACTGATCATGCTTTTTTCCAAAGACTGCGTGGTTGGTGGAGTGGCTGCCTACCAAGCTGGAAAAATGGCAAATTCAGGATGTGTCAGTGCTTCAAGAAGCTCCTCTTTGCTCTGAAAATCCACCAGCTTAACACGAGTGCTTGGGTGTGTGTGTGGGCATGGGTTGGCTCTGTTCTTGAGGCAAATGCATTGCCAAGGGGAAAAACAAACTCAGCTCACTAAGACTACAACTATTTTATTTTTTGGAAGCTTTCTGGGGGGTGCTGGCCCGGCAGGTGTGAAATAAGAAGCGTTCCACTCCGGGATAATGGGGTCATTCATGATTGACCACTGAATCTCCAGCAACCCAAGGCTTTCATATGGGCAGTCAAATATAAAAATAATCTTCAAATAATGACATGGGACCCCACAGGAGTTGCGATTGCTGTCATTATTTAGGATTATTGCCATCATTGCTTTTTGATTTCCTGTACAACATTTCTTGTGTCTGCAGCACGTAGAGCTGAGGGAGAGTTTTCTGCTCTGCCCCGTCGTTAGTGGGTGTTTCATTTTGATCAGGGCAGCATCACTGGGGGTGATCGGTGCTCAAAGTTCGGGAATAGCTTTTTAAGGCAAAACAGAAGGTAAGGAGAAGTGGCTAATCACAAACTTTAGTATTTTGCACCCTCACAGCCCCTCGGTGCTAATCGTGAAAATCAGCAGACATTCCACAGACACCGGGGATATGGTTTCCATACAAGATGTCACTTCTGCTTATGCCTGGAATGCTCTATTTTCCCAACTTTCCCTATGATCCCTGCCCACAAAAGAAGGCACGTGTGGTTTGGGAAGGGCCCTGTCTCCCGGCATTTCATATTTCACGAAACCACAAATACAACGGCCTTACAAGCTCCTGAAATGAAATACAATTTGAGAAATGTAATCCATTACCGTCATAATAGAATTTCTATAAAAAATAATAGAAGAGAAACAGGAGAAAATGGGTCCTGAAAGTTATAGGCCAACTGGGAAGTCGTTGTGGCTTTGGCCTTGCTATCACCATGTCAAACCTCAGCCTTGTCCCAGGCAGCAAGCTAATTGTAAATTATGTATCTACAGAACATCATTTCTTAGCTTTGGCTTTTGGTGACCCCCCTTCCCTGCTCTTTCCCTTTCCTCACTCCAACCTGACACGTAAGAAATATCGAAGTGTTTGCGCTAATGGAGGAATGACAACGTGCAGTCAAACTTAAACCAGCTGTTTCCCCATGCTGTGAGCACAAAGAGCCAGGCTGGGAATATTTATGGCTTGACTGGCCTCTAGTGAGCCAGACGCTGCCTGCCTGCCTTTGCCACCACGGCTCTGAGGCTCGGAGCAGCTGTGGGCTGCAGGATAGCTGGGGAAAGCTGAGGGGAAGGAAATAAAAAGGAGAATAAAAAGATGGAATTAGCCAAAGTAGTTGTTTGGTGGGAGATGAACGGGTGCTGTGTGTACAGCTCAGTGAAAAAGCACCTTGTGTTTTGTGTATGGAATTCTGTGTGTGGTGCCACGGGGGAGGGAACCAGAGGTGCCTCCAGGTGACATCTCTGAGTGACCTTGGGCCAGCCCCGTGGAACCCTGAGCACCCAGCGAGCCCCGGGCACCCCACACAGAGGAGTTTGCCCTGGTTTGGGTGCTCTGTTTGATGCCTTAAGATTGAGCTTTTATATTTCCCAGCTCCTGCACTGCTTTAGTGTGGAACTCTCAAACTCCACATGGCCTGGGAGCTCCTGTTCTCCCATCCTGCTCAGACACAACAAATCCTCTCCAGGCTGCACTCAAGGACACCTCGTTGGCCCAGGCCCCCAAAGATGGAAACGGAGCCTCTAAAAGGGGGGACAGACTTGGGGTCAATTCCATCATCCCCTGAAATTGTTATTGGAGAATGAACCCTGATCTGGGAATGGATCCAAACTGATCAAAGTGGAGCAAACTCGTGCCCCGGGGTCCATCTTGGCTGTGGCCTCTCCCGGAGAGGCTCTGAGTGCCCGAGGTGTCCCTATTGAAGGCCCTTCAATAAATCCCCATTTTATTCTCTTCATTTTGTCTGGCCTCTGCTCTAGGGAGCCTCTCCAAGGCATCAGATTCGCAGGGGATGCCCCATTCGCAGACTCTCTGGGGCCGCTGCACCACACAAAGCCCTACATGGAGCACAGTAGTGCCAGGACTCAGTGATCCAGGGGAGCTGCACTTTTCTTCTTTTTTCTTTTCTTCTGTCTTCTTAGGACTGCTTTGACACCTTATACCAAAGATTTCCGTGGTTTCAGCACCAGTTGAAGCAGCTTCAGCCAGTGGTGTGTTCCTGAGGGACTTCCCTGCCTTCCAGGGACCTGGCAGCTTGTTCCCATCCTGGCCATCCCTTTTCCAGTTACTCACCAACCCTTTTATTTACTTATTTGTGTTTAGCTCACCAGCTCAGTCCACTGAGCAGCTGGGCAAGAGCCCGTGGGAGCACCCCAGGGATATTTCGACCAGGGTGAATTTTCTGGCATTTTCATGCCTCTGATGTGCTGGGGTTCTCTGTGGGAAATTTTGCTGTCACAAGAAGCCTTGGAAGGGAGTCCAGAGGAGGCCCCAGGATGAGCAGAGGGCTGGAGCAGCTCTGCTGGGAGGAAAGGCTGGCAGAGCTGGGATTGTTCAGCCTGGAGAGGAGAAGCTTTGGGGTGAGCTCAGGGTGGCCCTGCAGGGCCTGAGGAAGCCCCAGGAAGCACGGAGAGAGACAATTCCCAAGGGCTGCAGGGCCAGGACACAGGGAATGGCTTCAAAATGAAAAATTATAAGTTTAGATGGGATATTGGGCAGGAATTGTTCCCTGGGAGGGTGGGGAGGGGCTGGGCTGGAATTCCCAGAGCAGCTGTGGCTGCCCCTGGATCCCTGGCAGTGCCCAAGGCCAGGCTGGACATTGGGGCTGGGAGCACCTGGGACAGTGGGAGGTGTCCCTGCCATGCCAGGGGTGGCACTGGATGGGCTTTAAATTCCCTTCCAACCCAAACTGTTCTGGGATTCTGGGTTTCTCTGACAAGTGTTGGGGCCTCTGAAATCACCCCTGGAAGTGCTGTCCAGAGTCTCAGCACAGGCTCCTTCTCACCAGGGAGGGTCTGGCTCTCCCCACTGAACCTCAAAGTAACAAATCTCAGAGAAGTTTCAGATTTCTTCCTCATGGGCCACTTTTTCAGTAACAAACCCTTTGGGGAGGAAGCACTGACCAAATTCACGACAACTTGAGCAGCTGCAGTGAGTGAGGATGAGGCTGAGGAAGCTTTGCAGTGCCCTCAGAATGAGCTGCCCTCGTAGCAGCCTCTGTCATCCAGGCTGTGTTTATTAAATAAACTTGTGAGGATGTGTAGATATTTGGAGAATGCATTTTTTCTCATTTATTTCCCTCTGAAGCTCAGAAATATTAAATAGGGGAGTTTATACTACGAGAGTGACACGTGTAGGATTTTGCTGGTTCCTAATCTGAATTTCTCTGACACCTTGCGCTTCGACACGACACAGGTGGTTTATGTCACATGGGGAAAAGAGTAGCATTGTGAGGAGGAAAAAATGCATTTCATGCACTTATTTATGAACTTACATCTGCTTTCATCAGAGTCAATGGCTGGCAAAGCTCCAATCAGCTTCAGTAGGAGTGGGTGATAAATTTTACCATCAAATCAGCTCGATTTTGAGTAACCCTGTACAAAGGTGAGGCTCTCAGATCCAACGGCCCATGGAGAAAATACTCTCTGAGCAGACATTTATCAGCTCAAGACTGGACAAAGTGTTCTTGGGTACCATGATTGTGTGTAGCCTTTCCTCTTTTTAAGTTTTTAGTATTTTGTTTTGTAAATTCCAGGTGTAACGCAGTGTATTTGCAAAGGGCAGAAATAACAGGCAGCTGTGAAGAAAAACATCTCTGGTTTCATTTCAGACCTGGAGCTGGGGATGAATCACTGCCGAGCTGCACCCTTCACTTTTCCAAAAGCTGCTTTTCCACCCTGCTCCCCCGGTGGCTCAGAAATAAAGCAGACTCACAGAAAGTCCTAAGAAAAAAACAAACCCTTTGTAGACAATCACTCTCTTGTTGTTCTGGGCACTAGAAACCCCATTTTCTAGCGTCTGCTTGCATTTTCAGTTTTGCTTTCTGGGCTGTAGGAGTTTGTTCCAGGCAGCTGAGTTAAGCCCTGGCTCAGTGGTTTAGGGCACACACTCAATTTGAAGTACCAGAGGAGTCCTGTTAAATCCCATGGAGCTGATCCCAGGCCTGAAATTAAGCGTGGCCTTAGCAGATTTGATGGATGGGGGATTTGCTTGTCCACCCAGTGAGCTGAAGGGACAAAACTCTTGACCATCTGCTTCTGGGTTTTAATGAAAAGTTATGACTTATTTATGATCTCCTTCCCCACCCCTGTCTGTTTATGTTCAGATCAGAAAAGCATCTCAGAAGCCCTGTCAGATTGCCAAAAGCTCTGTGCTACTGGGTCTTTCACATCATTTACTGCTCAGTGTTTACAAGAGTGTTTTTAATGCACCATTGCCTGTACAAGTGGTGTGGGCTGCTACTGATGGGATATTTCATTTTGGAGTCCCTCTATCCCAAGTTTCTTTCCCCAGAAAAAACTCCAAAATTAAATAACTGTGGCATTTAAACTAAAGGATGTTGCTCTCAGTTTCCTAAAAATTCAGTGAATGGCCAAAAAGTTCTTTGTAACAGAACTGCTTTGGGGAGTCAGAGTACATCTGCACAGGTACAAGGGCAGGAGGTGGAGGATGTTTCCAAATATCCAAAATTTAAAGTGCAGGCTCGCTCACGCATTTATGCCATTTGCATTTGTGAAAGGGAAGCACAAAAAGCCAAGATTTCACTCATGGAATCACCACAAAAGCTCTTCTTCAGCGTTGATGTCTGAAATAAAAAGCAGCTTTGTTTTGCTCGGCTCTGTTTGCACAGAAATCGGCCGCATCCCAGGGTTGTGTTTAGTGGTGTGTGGCAGGAGAGCAGAACTAAACCTGAGAAAATATTGCCCAAGTGGCCTGGCTGGGAGAGGAAGGGCTGAATTCCCCACCAGGCAGTGGCAGGTGCTGGCTCTGAGTTCCCTCGTGGTTGTTTTTCCATCCAGAGCACTTGCAGGGCTTTTACTCAGGGCACATCTCCTGGGTGATGTGTTCGGAGGCATCCTGGGAAAAGGATGTGAAGCCAAGGTTTTCCAGGCAACATTCGAGGCCCTCTTCCTTCCCCTAAAGAAGATGTCACCCACTGAATGATCTCTGTGATATATTTTATTTTTAAACTAGAAACCATCACCAATTGATTTTTTTCTTTAATATCTACATTAACACAGAAGGGTAAAAAGAGCAGAAACACTGCACAGAAAAAAAACCCATGCTGTACTTAAAATTACATTTAGTATTGAAAGTGTGCACTAAGTTTTATCAGTGATTCCATGAATCTGTGACTTGTTTAGTGAGCCCACAGCCCAGTTTCAGGAGTTACATGGCAGCACTAAAAGAGCTTTTTAATAATGAGGTATTTCTAAAGAAACCAAACCCCAGCTAACACCCTCCTTCCCCTGCCAAGCAACCTCTTTACATTTAAAGGTATTCCCCATGGCTGAGTTCTTTATTTTGATTTTTGTAACCATTTTTTTTTCTCCCTCTGATGAAACACGTTGTAGACATTAAATTAAGGGACAAATATGTCCGCGTCTGCCAGAAAGAAAACTGGCATGCAATTAAAATGCCATTAGGGAACCCCCTGTGGGATGTTAAACCTAAAGGCTCCATTCAGAAAGCGAAGCCAAAATTAAAGAGGTGTCTGGTTGCAGATCCTCTGCAGATTTCCCTGTCTTGCCTGCAGTGCCGTGGGGACGGAGCTGCTCGGGAGCTGAGAGGTTTTTCCAGTCATGCGTGTGGTATTCTGGATCGTGCCTTTGGAAATGTTGGAAATGTTCCTTTTTATTTATTTTTTTTCTGTGAGCCTCACGTAGAAATGTGGATACATTTCATGACATGAAGTGCAGCTGAGTGTGCAGCAACAATGGCAGTGGAGGTGGGCAGCTCTCCAAGCCTTGGGCTGCTTGGACAGCAGCAACTGAGAATAGTTTTCCCCCAGAAAATGGGAATTAAGTGCATTTCTGTGTTTCCCGGTTGTCTGTGAGATGTTTGGAGAGGGAAAAGCAGCTCCCTGCAGCCACCAGGCTGAACAAGCTCATGAACACGGCTCCATTCTGTGCCTGGAATTAAATCATCAGTGTTTATGATTATTTGAGAGATACAAGAGCCTGATCCTTTGATAATAAAAATAAATATATGGTCGGTTGAGCCTGGTTGGTTTTTTGGGAGAGCTGAAGGACTCAGCAGGGTCACTGGGTGGGGGGTACTGAGTTTTCCAGGTGCTCAACTCCCAGTTTTCCATTTCATTCTGGGTGATGTTGATCAACACTGGAATAATAACGGAAGCACCCCTTTCTTGTGTGCCTAGGAACTCTCCCGACGACTGCAGCGTGGCCAAGGGAGGGAAGATGGTGAGCAGCTCCGACAGCGTGGGGATGAACTACGGCAACTACATGG
Source organism: Pomatostomus ruficeps (assembly GCA_013400735.1). NCBI lineage: Eukaryota > Metazoa > Chordata > Aves > Passeriformes > Timaliidae > Pomatostomus > Pomatostomus ruficeps. The sequence continues at coordinate 25,661 of VYZT01064167.1, forward strand.
AGGAGAAGCACGTCCCACCCCCAAACATGACGACCAACGAGCGGAGAGTCATTGTGCCAGCAGGTCAGAGCCTCTCCACCAAAACTGCAGACTGAAAAAAATGCATTTCCCTCACGTCCACGAAGATTGTTTCAGAAAGTTTGGGGAAAAGTAGCGCTGCAGGTATCAGGAGGAAAAGAGCAGCAATTTCCAGGGGTTGTTGAGAGAAGGAGCTGAGGAGGGTCACAGTGAGGAGGACACCTCCTCAATCTGTTCTTCCCATTTCAGCAGCACAAGGGGCTGATAATGGGCACTCCGATCTTATCTGGCTCCTGGAGCTCCTTTTGGAGGATTTCACCCTAAAGAGGGCAAAAGGAAGGAGCATTTCCATTTCTTATCCCTGACAAGCTGGGCAGGAGGGAGGGAAAGGATCACTGTAGCCAGGTTAACATGAAAATACCAAAACACAGTAGTTGTGTGGGATCAAACAGGGCATGAAAAGCCTTTGTGTGGGTTATCCCCTGAGCCTGGGCAGCATAAAATATTTTAATAACCAAACTGACAGCTCCACTGCAATGTAAGAGCACAGTTGAGAAATTCTCGGTCAGCCTTGGCTGTGGATTCAGCAGCTCATGGGACAAGAAGGTTTCTTTCATGTCACTTCTGGCTGCCTCATCCTCCAGACAAACCTGGCATATTTTGCAGAATAATTAGCACACCTATTTCCAAATCAAAGCATCCTGGCACAGGTGGGTGTTCCTGAACCACAGGATAAGCACAGGGCTCACTCAGCACCTGCAGCCAGGAGGGTTTTGCTGCTGGTTCCTCTCCAGCAGAGAGGTGCCTGCCTGAAATATTTCTGCCTCTGCCATGTTGCTTAATGTTCTTGCAGTTTTTCAGTTGCTGAGACGTGCAAGAGTACTGACTGTGGCCAGTTTTGCAAGCTGTGATTATTTCAGTTATTTGTCAAGCAAGGTGTGGACAAATCTGCTGCAGTGTCCCCTGCAATGGTGTTGTCAATTCTGTTCTGCACACAGCAGAGTGATGCTCTGAATAATGAGTGTCCTGCCAGCACTGAAATGCACAACTTTTGAATGTTCTCCTCAAACATTTCTCTTCCTGGTGTTTGGCACATTTTTTAAAAAATCTTGTAGTAATCCTTAGCATGGTTAGCTCAGCAAAAGATTTTTTTCCTCAGTGTGTTCCTGGAAGTGTGTTTGAGGTGGATTTGAGTGACATTCAAGGAGCAAGATGGTCACAGTGACAGCCTTGATGTTTTGATGTCACTTGAAGAAATTAATGAAATAAATTAATAAAAGAAATTAAAAATCAGTTGGTTTTGATCGCTGCACAGGCAGTGTGCAGGTCATGTGGCAAAGTTAGAAGTAAAAACAAAATTCACACTTTTAGTTGTGATAACTTTTTATTTATCGTAAATAAGGGGTGTTTAAAAATTGTAGACATAATCAAAATATTTTGGTAAATTTCCTGGTTTTTGGTTGTTTACTTCAGACCAAACTGAAGTTTTCAGAGTTCTCTGCTGTAGGTGTGGGCAGTCCCATCCAGACTCGAGATTTACCGCCAGACTTGCATCCCTCTAGATTCTTGTTTATTTTATATCAGAGATTCTTGTTTATTTTATATCAGATGGAGGCATAATTTTAAGTGTTTTCTGGTGGAATTCAGGAGTTTTCCACCTCTTTCAGAACTGCCTCAACAACAGTGAAAATAGAGGGAATGACACTGAAGTTAAGCCACAGAAAAGCTATTTAGGCTGCCATTCAAATCCCAGATTTTCATGTGGTGAACAACAGCCAATGTGCTCCATTCTCAGCCTTGAGGACATCACAAAATCACAGAGTCATTAAGGTGATGAGGCAGAAGCTCTTGAAGAATTTTGTTTCCCCTTGGCTTTAATATTTTCTCTGCAAAAAGTGTGAATTCTTCATGGTAGGAGGTGCCTCCCTTTATGGGAACGTCCACTGCAGATCCTGAGGGGTTCGTGTTGTTGGGCCCTTACTCACAAACAAAGAAAAGTAGAATGGGAGAGAAATAGAAAAGGAGGAATTCTAAGGAAAGAGAAGAAGTTTAAGTTAAAATTAAGGATTCATTCAAAAATATTTTGGTAGAAGTTTGGACTGTTCGGGGCTTTTTTTCCCCAGATGGTTCAGGTATTGAATAAAAACCCGTGCAGGTGTAGGTAGCAATGTACAACACAGCAGTCTAGGGAAGAAAATGGAAAATATTTTAATATTCTAGTTAATATTATTGACCAGAGACCCAATAATGTGAAATAACTGCCCAAACCTGTGAGTCCTTACTTAGCCTACACCCAAGAAAGAGTAGTTCAGCCAGGAGTGGAAATTTCACCTGAATAAAGAGAAGGATTGAACAGAGAGTTTTAAAATGGCTCAGCTGCAGCTTGCAGCGCTGTGAGTGGGCCAGAACCTCTGTTAATCTGGGGCTAAAAATGCCTGAAAAACAGTGAGGCAGAAGAGCTGGGTGGGAGAAGGAGCTCAGGGTTGGTTTTTAGCACTCAGAGCTCACAGATCTCCACAGCGTGAGGAGGAATGAATCTGGTGTGCTCTCCCCTGCACACCAGATGAATCCCTCCAGGAATTAATAATCCTCCAGGGGTTATTTTATTTTACACTGGCCCAATGGCTCAGAAATTGCCCTTCCCAGCCTGATTTTGTGCTCTGTGACCCCGCAGACCCCACGCTGTGGAGCACGGAGCACGTGCGGCAGTGGCTGGAGTGGGCGGTGAAGGAGTACGGGCTGCCCGACGTGGACATCCTGCTCTTCCAGAACATCGACGGCAAGGAGCTCTGCAAGATGACCAAGGACGACTTCCAGAGGCTCACGCCCAGCTACAACGCCGACATCCTCCTGTCACACCTACACTACCTCAGAGAGAGTAAGGGAGTCCCGGATTTATTGCCGGGAATAACTGACCCGGGTTACAAACGTCTCGTACAAATGTTACCCTTCCTAAAAACACACTGGGGAGCCCAACCCAAACCCCGCTGAGCCTGATGGGAAGATTCCCGTTAATTTCATGGCTACCACCCATATTTATTAAAAAAAAAAAAGAATTAGGGACTTTTTCTGTGTATCCATCTCAGCTGAAGCTCAGCGTGTTCAGCAGCAGGAAAATCACGTGGGGTTCAGTGCTGATGTTTTTTCTGGTCACATGCTCATTGCTTTCCATTTTTCGTAAACGAGAGTGCAAACGTTGATTCATAAAGCGAATTCCAGGCATGATTCTAAGGACTGGCAGCAATAGGATCAGGAAGGTTTAACTGAATTGGATAAAAATTCTGTGGATTCATGGAGAAAAAGGAACAGTCCCCGGAAGTCCAAATGCAAATTAGTTGTAGTGCGTGGCCATAATTCCAGTGGGAAAAAAGGCATTACCTGGATTGAGGGCTTTCACCTAAGCTTGAGGAAAATTCGCCTCCGTTTAAAGAAGTTAAAATGAACAAAGGTTTTAGAGGAAAAAAACACCAAGCATTGCAACACCAGTGCGGTGCAGTCTCCTCCACACGCACACTGTCAGTAACCAGCCAGAAATTTTGTGCATTCATCATAATAAATGAGAATATTGGATAAATGAATGCCCTAATTGACCCTGTAGCCCACACACGTCCCTCCAGACTGTTTAGACAGACTCACCTTCAGGCAATCCTGTCAGGGGAAGAATATGGTTTAAAAAAAAAGATAATTCACGATATTTTTTTTTTTTTACATCTTGGTGTTGCTTTTTGTTTTGTTTTGTAGCTCCTCTTCCACATTTGACTTCAGATGATGTTGATAAGGCCTTACAAAACTCTCCACGGTTAATGCATGCTAGAAACACAGGTAAATGCTGGCACTGCTCCCACCGCTGTAGGGCGTCTGCTAAAAGCACAGGATTCCTTCCCGGGGGCTGCTTGCTAAAAAAATGGAAGTGGTGAATGAGGAGGGAGAGCAGAGCATCCCCTCCCTGCTGTCTGTGCGTTTGCTGCACAGCCACGCAGGGCCAGACGGTGCAAAAATGCAGAAATTCCTGGTGTCCTGCAGGAGAGCGGGGTCCCTGACACAGCATCAAACTGCAGGTTTGGGGCCTCCTACCCGAGGAGTTTTTGCTCCTCCTGTCTTGTTGTGCTGTCAGATCCACTCCACGGGTCCCCAGAAGCTTCTTGGAGCTCAGGAGTGCTGTGAGCTCTGAGGAGTAGGATGTCTCCCCTCCCATGAACTAAATATCATTAAAATCAATAAAATTGCTCTTTAGGCAGTTAGCTCGGCTCATTTTCTAGTTATGTGCAACCTGAGCTGGTAATTCCACCAAGTCTGATGTTGTAACCACCACTAAGTCTGATCTGAATGCAAAATGATTTTTGTTGCTGTTCACCCTTCTGTTAATTCGGCCCAGGAGAGGGTTGAGTGTAGGCGGGAGAACGACACACGCCTCGTCTGTCTTTCAGGGTGCAACTTAAAATATTTATGGAAATAGCTCAGAGTCTATTTTAACTTGCTCCAGCAGTTGTGCAACAGAGGGTGGCGTGGAATTGTACGAATATTGTGGTTTCTATCCCTCCAAAAGATGTTTGGAATCTTGCATGATCATGCCTGAGGGTGTTAGCTACCTACAGTGACCAGAAATAACAATTCTCGATGAGAAAGGGAAAAGATAATACAAAGGATAATGCAAAAGAAAAAAAAAAAAAGAAAACAAAACTTGGATTGCAGTGTTTCTTTCATATTTTATTTAGTTTTTTTTTCACTCTGAGTGAGTTTCATAGCAAAATTCATCGGTTTAGGAGATTTTTTTTCCTGAGATTTGAGGTTTGCCACTGGTCAGAGTGGCAAAGTCCTGCTGTGGGCTGTTACCCCACCAAAGGCAACAAAAAAAAAATTTCCATTTACTTTGATGTGGTGTGGAATAAGAATTAAGTCCTTTTTAAAACTAGATGGACTTGAGATTCTAATTTTCCAAGCAGCTTCCACTTACAGATATCCAAGTGTTGTTCAGCAGTTCTCTGTGTTATCTTTTTCTCTGTCCGTGCACTGACAATGATATTCTGAAATTCATCTCACCAAAAGGAGGTCATTTGTCATTGGGGAGTGGGAATGATATCGTGCTGATCATCAGCATATGGAAAATGAGTTGTTCACTTTTCAGTGGGCCACAAAAGAGTTAGAAAAAGAGTTCTTGAGCTCAGCAGTAATTGACCTTTTTCATGTTCCTGGGGAGGGTCATTAGAAGTCCACTGGTGCAGTCAGAGCAATTTCAGTGCCTGAGGAAAGGGAGATTCCATTTCCTACATCAAGCTCAATATTTCTAATTTTTTTCCACTCTGGGGAAGACTAATGAGATTTCTGAGAGTTTGACCCCAAAGTCTTTGTTGAAAAGATGAACCTTTTCGGGAATGCACTAATGAAGGCAAAGAGGTTTTGTTTCAGAGGATACAAAACCTCCTGCCTGGGTGGAGGTGGCTGTGGTAGAAGGGATCTCCTGAGCTTCTCTGTCTCCTTAAAACAAATTTTACACAGGCTTTAATCAAGTAATTTGAATGGATTTACACAGCTGTAAAGATTACTGGAGTAAACTTTTTTATATAACACTCCTAAGGCAGAAATGAGTTATTCAGAGTCTTTGTTCATTCACTCTGCAGGAGGGCAAATGCTGGTGGATTTAGGGGCTGTGGAAATGAATCTTTAGGTGTCATGTCCTCTTCTTTCCCTTCAGGAGGTGCCACTTTTATTTTTCCAAACACGTCAGTTTATCCAGAAGCAACACAAAGAATTACAACCAGGCCAGGTATGAACAACAACCTTTTGTGTGCTGTGATCTTGCTCTTTCCGTCTCTTGAAATCTCTCATTCCTTTTCCCTTCTCTTTTCATGATTATGAGGCTCTGTTTTGAACACACACACATTCTATACACAAATATGTGTCTATATAATTCTGTAGAGTGAAATCATTAAATAGAACAGTTTAATAAGTCAATTTCTGCCACAAATCTCTGTCTTTGAAGCAATTGCATCAACTTTTTAAAGCATCGGGGAATCAGAAACCTGAGCTCTGTTCACTGGTCCTGTTGCATTGTCCCAGCACAGTCACTTGTCAATGTCCTTCAGCTCTCTCTTTGTAAAATGGGGCTAAAATTCCCTTTTATTTGAAGTTTTTAATGGTAAATACTCTAAAAATACAGGATACATGCTTCTCCTGCTATCTGCATTTTATTTATGTTTGAGACAAGAAAACCCCTCAACAATCTGATTGTGAGTTTAAGAGTCATAAATAAGTAAAATCAAAACAGAAAGAAGTTCTGAATGCTCAAAACTTTGAAGCCTGTGAAAGTTTTGTGGATACGCTGATTTGTGAAAGGGTAATGGGAATAATTAAAGAAGGTGAGGACATGGCTATGAAGAAAAAATTCTAATTTTCTCACCCTTCACCACAAAAAATGCTGGAAAAATGCCTAATCTGGACATTTGCTTTTCCAGCAATGGGTGCAGAGTACTATGGGACATCAGGAGGAGTTGCAGCAAAATACTGAATTTAAAGGAAATGCATTAGTGAGCCAGAGGCAGAAATCCAAGAGCTCTGAAGGGAGATGCACTGGAATTGGCTGAGCTCGCATTCCAAGATACATTCTCACGTTAAAAACAGGGGGTTTTGAACAATAATTGTTTTATCTGTGCTCTGGGGTAGAATCCAGGAGGGTACATACAGGTAACTACACATACAGATAATTTTATATACCTTGTATACATGTATTTAAGCATGTTTGTAGATGTGTTAATTGATAATTAGAAAAGAGAAATAAGGAAACAACCACCAGGCCATCACAGTAACAAATCCAACCTGTTCAGATCCTCGGAAAACAAATTCTTCTGGTAGATTTGTTTGTTTATGTTGGTGGCTAAAAAGGGAGCTGCTGATCCAGTGCACACATTTGGCATTTGGTTTTCATTCTCCAAAAATCCCCACAATGATTTACAGTAGAATTTAAATCTGTGTATAATAAGAAACAAATCAAGAAGTGATTAATCAGCCCATCAACAATAATGGATATCTTAAGTTATGGATGCTTAGTAGTTAATAATTGGAAAAAAGACATGATAAAATCTGGCACTTAATTTAGAGATGGTTTTTGCATCAAAAGTGGGGTGGGCAGAGGTGAGGGGGGGATTGTGCCCCTGTGCTGAGGTGAGACCCCACCTGCAGAGCTGCCCCAGGATCCCAGCGCAGGGAGGACGTGGAGCTGCTGGAGAGAGCCCAGAGGAGCCCCAGGATGAGCAGAGGGCTGGAGCAGNGATGGGATATTGGGCAGGGATTGTTCCCTGGGAGGGTGGGGAGGCCCTGGCACAGGGTGCCCAGGGCAGCTGTGGCTGCCCCTGGATCCCTGGCAGTGCCCAAGGCCAGGCTGGACATTGGGGCTGGGAGCAGCCTGGGACAGTGGGAGGTGTCCCTGCCATGGCAGGGGTGGCACTGAATGATTTTTAATGTCCCTTCCAACCCAGCCCACTCTGGGATTCTCTGATTTTGTTGTTACTTAAACCCAGAGATCAATTCCTCCACAGGATTCCTGTCCAGGTTCCCAGGAAGCTCCTCAGGGAGAATGGACCTGGCAATGTGTTGACAGCTGACAATCCGAGCTGAGGAATGCAGCACAGGGCTCAGGTTATTTGCATATCTTGCTGCTTCCAAATTAGGCCCCTTCACCCGTGAAGGAACAACTTCACAGAGTCACCTCCATTCCTGGCACGGGGACAGCCCCTGCTCTGCTCCCGGGACAAGGTGACAAAGTGAACGAGTGAAGAACCGCGCTGGGGAATCACAGGGGAATTGTGGCCGTGCCATAAACACCCCGGCAGTGTGGCCATGCGTGGGAAGCTGTGTCACTCATCCCTTATCAAAAAGTTTTTGGCAGAATTTGGAGGTGCTTAGAAACGCCTGGGAGAGCCATGGGAAAATCTTCGGAGCGTGTTGAGAGATACAGAGGTTTGAAATTGTCCAAATCGCAGTCTGGGGTTGAGGAAACGTGACACAATTATCAGAATAAAGAGTTTCACAGAGCACCTCCTCAGTGTCAAGAAGAAGGAATATTCCAAATAAATTAAACATTTTTATGGAGCATTAAAGCAGGATGTGGCACCCAGGAGCTCTCAGTGGCACCGGGGAATGTCCAAACAAATAGAGATGAGAAGGCAAAGCAGAGCTGTAGAAACAATCACCAAACATAAATCCAGATGCCCCAAACTCTCAGTAATTTCCAGCAGAATTGAACATTACCCCTGAGGGACCTGGTGTCCTGCAGGAAAAGCTGTGCCAATGGAGAGAGTTTCAAGCAAAGGCTGGAATGAATTTGTTTTCCACTGGCCTTGAATGAAAACTGGGATTTTTTGATCCCTGACAATATTTGTCTCATCCTACTTGTGATGTAAAAATAAAATGTTAATTTTCTCTAAAGGAAAAGGTCCTAAACCACGTAGCAGATATGGTAACCTCTGTAATTTCAGCATTTTTATCTAACTCACATTTAAAATGACACTTCTGAAACAAAATGCTTTGTGTCAACATCTTTCTGTCTTACCACAGTTACTTGTGGAATTGCAGCTTGGTTCTAGGGTGTCTCTGTTCTTCTGTGCAGAACTAAATATTTTCTACAAAAAACTTGTGATTTTGGAAGTATTGTTTTATTTTATCTCTTACAATCGAAAGTTGACGGACGTCGAAGTCAGAATTTTTATTCAGAAAGAAAAAAGGGCTTTTTTTCAGAAATTCGGTTTTCTTTCAGGGAAGTGTTTTGTTGGCTTTTTCCATGGTTTTCCTTTGAGTTAAATGTCACATTTCAGTCAGACTGCAAAGAAGCTTTCCCATAACAAAGAGAGCAAAAGCAGGCCCTGGGGACAGGCACTTGATGACATGAAAAAGGTCAAAAATGAGGAGTGGGAGGGGGGAATAAATAATGTTCAGTGGGAATCAGCCAAATCCTGGGGTGCAGCTCTGGCGAGAGCAATTAAAGCACTGCCATTGTTCAGGCATGACAATAGCAAATGGGAAATGAGCAGGGCCGGCAGGACAAAGGAGGATTTCTGCAGTCACCTTTACCCAGAACAAGGGACTCTCAGGAGCCCGGGGACACCTGGCTGGGGTTTGTCCCTCCAGACAGGAGCATTCCCAGCAGGGAGCTGTCCAGGATGAGGACATGGTGTGCTGATGTCTCATGGGCCAGAACAGATCTCCTTATCTGGAATAAAAACCCATTTATCAAGGCACGATGCTGAACTAAGAGTGAAGCTGGAACTTTGCTCTATTTCAAGAAAAGCTGATAACTGGATTTTCCTTTTCACGGGGAGGGCGTAGCCAAAAGATCATCTTGTGATGAGTTAAAAGGCAAAACGTCTTCCTCACAGCGCTGAATTTGTACCAAATTTGTTTCGAGTACAAGCACACACAGCATCTCCCAGTCCTCTCAGGGCACAGGTGTCTGATAATTTGGAGATCCAAAAATAGGAGAGAGGAGAGGAGAGGAGTGGAGTGGAGTGGAGTGGAGAGGAGAGGA
>VYZT01064167.1:51117-77540 GCA_013400735.1 Pomatostomus ruficeps
GAGCTGTGGCTGTGCAAGGCACCGAGAGTTTTTTCTCTTCAGCAAGTGAAACAAAAAATCTGTTTTAAAAAGCACAGGAATGGTGTGTGAAGGTGGGCTGAGAGCTGCCTGGATGGGAGCCCTCCCTCGGGGTGCTGGGGACAGTGCTGGGCACGAGCCCAGGAGTGCCCAGGTGGGCAAGAGGCCGCTGGCCCCTGGGCTGGCTCAGGAATTGTGTGTCCAGCAGGAGCAGGGCAGGGATTGTCCCTCTGGGCTGGGCACGGAGAGGCCCCTGCAGGGCTGGGTCCAGTTCTGGGCCCTGCAGGAGAGCCCTGGAGGGGCTGGAGCGTGTCCAGGGCAGGGAATGGAGCAGGGAAAAAGTCTGGAAAACCTGTCCCACACCTGTGGAGTTTCCATGCCCTTAGTGCTCCCTGGTAAAGTCTCCCCATCATCTCATCATTCCCACATCAGTGCTGGGCAGAGTGGTTTTTTAGAGGTGTTTTGGGGCTGTGTTTTGCAGCATAGATCTTATTCAAACTGTCCATCCTCACCTCTTTCCTCCTGGGCTACAGTGGCCAGCGAGAGTTGGAGGCACAGGACATTTTGGGATGCTCCCTGAAGTTTCTGTTTCAGGTCTGGGCTGTGCCCTTTTCCCAGCCTGGAGCAGGTGCTGAGCCCGGCCCCCCAGGGCAGCCGAAGGAGAGGCAGAGGAGCCTGAGAGTGGGGCATGAAGGCAGCAAGGGCTGTCCCCTCAGCAGGTCCCAGGGGACAGGAGAAGGGCAGGGTCACCCAGGTCACTCAGGGACTCCTCAGAACAGCTCAGAGCCGGAGCCGCCTCTCCTCCAATGTGTCAGGCCAAGGCTTATTCCCATTTCTCCCAAAAGATGGCACTAGGATTCACAGAAATAGAGCCACTCGAAACCCTGGATATTTCCACATTTGCGAGAAATTCCACCGGGTCCCTCCAGGGCAGGGCAGAGTCCATCCCTCGCTTCCATAACCCCCTGGAGCATCCTGGGCAGATTCTGATTGCACTTTGAGTGCAATCAGAACTCAAATCGAGTTATCACCTGCTCAGAGCGTGCAGCAGGAGGGAATGTCTTTTCCTAGGATTAAAATATTCCTCCCTCCCTTTACAGCCTGTGTTTTATTTCCGAGGCAAGCAGAAAAACAAATATGCAATATTGGAATTAATCTTCGTGCACGCTGACATTATCTGCCGTAGCAAAATTGGCATCGTTAAGGGTTTTCACTCAGAAGTTAATTATTTTTTGATTTGAGCAACATAGCCCATAAAGTTATGAGCAGAGAGTCTGCCTGGTAATTTAGACCGTGTTTTAAGGGTTTTTTTAATGCAAATGTTTCTACATGACGATAATTATAGAAATATTTCCATGATTAAAAGGATAAAACTAATGAAAGCAACTTTCAGTGAGATTATTTTTCCTTGCAATATCTATAACCCGTCGAAGAAAGCTTTTTATCTGTCAGTGAAGCAATAATATTTTTACTTGAAAAACAATCCCCATTCCAAGATAATGAACTTTCTGTATTCATTAACATCTCTAATGGCGCTATCACCTGAAGAGGGGGAAGTTTTCTTTTCATTAAAGAAAACGATAGGATCACAGCTCTACAAATGAAAAGTTACAGTGTGCAGATGAAGAACTTCCAAAGACAGCAGAATTCCATGGCTGAAAGTGCTGTCTCAGTGCATTTAATAACTCAGGGAGCACCTTGTCCAAGTAATTCCCCTGCCTGGGCAGCTCAGCAGCATCCAAGGACTCCTGAGTCCCACAGCTGCCCAAAAATCGTCCCCTTTCACAATATCTGTGACACTTTTTGCTCTTTTGCTTTGCAAATATTGGTGCCTTCTGAAAGATTGGTGCCTGATTCCCCCCTGCTCCCAATTTTTTGAGGGACCATAGTTTAACACACAGCCAGAAAGGGGTTTTTTTCCCCTTTGTGTGTTACCAGCATTAAAGAGTGATCAAAAACACAAGTGTGAGAGGCAGCTGGAGACTCCGCTGAGCCATGGTGTGAAAAGCCCTTGTGGCAGAGCTGGGGAAGGTGACGTTCTTGCAGTGCAGGGGTTCCTCCAAGCACCTGAGCTGGGAGGTGTCTGCCCAGCATGTTACAGTCCCTGCCCATTTTCCTGGTTTAACAGTGATCTGCACATCCCACTTATTGCATTTGCTGAGTTTAGCACTCCGTTTTTGCTGCTCTTTGGGTCTGTTCGGTGATTGACAAATTGCCATTCACCATTGCAGCACAGCTGCTGGTTAAACAGTGAAGGGGAGAACATGCTTGGAGGAGAGGAATGCTCCAGGGTGCAGTCACCTGTAGTCCTTCTGGAGGGCTGGATTCACCTAGGGCATTCTGGAGGTCTGGACTCACCCAGGGCATTCTGGAGGGCTGGATTCACCTATGGATGTTTTGGAGGGCAGGATTAATCCATAGGACTCCTGGAATGGGCTGGATTCACCCATTGCCATTTTGGAGGGCAAGATTTATCCATGACCCTTCTGGAGGGCTGGATTCACCTACAGACATCCCGGAAGGCTGGATTTACCCACGGACATTCTAGAGAGCTGAATTCCCCCATGGACATTCTGGAGGGCTGGATTCACCTAGGATATTCTGGAGGGCTGGATTCATCCATGGACATTTTTGAGGGCTGGATTTACACCCAGGACATTCTGGAGGATTCATTCATGGACATTCTGGAGGGCTGGATTTACACATGGCCTTACTGGAAGGGCTGGATTCACCCAGGGCATTCTGGAGGGCTGGATTCACACGTGGCCATTTTGGAAGGCTGGATTCACCCAGGACATTTTGGAGGGCAGGATTCACCTGTGGAAGTTCTGGGGGACTAGATTTAGTCATGGACCTTCTGGAGGGCTGGATTGACCCGTGGATGTTCTGAAGTCACCTATGGCCATTCTGGAGGGCTGGATTCACCCACTGATGTTCTGGAGTCACCCATGGCCTTCCTGGAGGGCTGGATTGACCCATGGATGTTCTGGAGTCACCCATGGCCATTCTAGAGGACAGGACTCACCTGTGGAAGCTCTGGAGAGCTGGATTCACCCATAACCCTTCCTTAGGGCAGCAGTTTGCTGCCTTTTATAAACTCAGGAGGCCCCAGACAAACAAAATCAATCCCAAAAATCTTCCAACAAACAACAACAACAACAAAACGCTTTCCAAAGCAGCCCCTGAAGGTGGAAGGAGCATCTGCTCGGGATGTTTTGGAGCCGAGGCGCAGGGTGCTGTAAGAGGTGCTGGCACTAGATGGAGCGATGGGTTAGCGCCATCCCTCCTCGCCGGAGATCCTGCTGGAAGCACATTCCAGGCCCGTCCCGGGGTTTGGCAGGACAGAGCATGTTTGTCAGCCTCCTCTCCAGAGGCGCCGGGCTCTGAAGGAGCCGTGTGGTCTCGGGTCAGGGCTCGGAGAGGCGCTCAGCTGCCTCTGCCAGCCCGGTCCCACCCCAGCTCCACTCCTCCGCTTCCATTAACGGCATCGCCGCCCAGAAACAGCAGAAAAAGCGGCGCTAATTACCAGAATTAATCATCCCCAGAGGACGGGAGCCAACGTGCAGTGCCAAAACGGGCCTTGGGTTGAGTCTGGCTCTGGCATGGGGGCTGTTTCCCTGCAGCCTCCAAGGCACTAATTACCAAAATTAATCATCCCCGGAGGACAGGAGCCAACATCCAGTGCCAAAACAGGCCTTGGGTTGAGTCTGGCTCTGGCATGGGGGCTGTTTCCCTGCAGCCTCCAAGGCACTAATTACCAAAATTAATCATCCCCGGAGGACAGGAGCCAACATCCAGTGCCAAAACAGGCCTTGGGTTGAGTCTGGCTCTGGCATGGGGGCTGTTTCCCCACAGCCTCGTACGGCCACCAGCCATGGGAGCAGAATTCCACATCTGCCGCCATTCCAGGGCACCGGAGCTCCAGCTGGCAAGCGCGGAGCTGCCACGGGGAGCTGTGGGCGCCTGCCGCGCTCGCTGATGTCAGCGGAGGCCTTGGCACCTCGCTCGCTGGAGCCTTTCATGTGGTTTTTGGGTGTAACTGAAAGCAGCTTTTGGCCCAGGGGGATGGATGCTTTCGGCCTTCGTGTTTTGTCACCGCGGTGTGAAATGCGTCTTCTGGGGAGCGGTAATTAGCAGAGGAGCTATTTTTGCTTCTGAAGTTTTAGGGGAGTTTTTTAGGATCTGTTTTAGCTGCTTCTTTATGAATCTGTTATCGAAAATAGTGCGGCCAGCAGGGGCAGGGAAGTAACCGTCCCACCTTGAGGGCTGGGGGATTTTAATTCAAGAAAGACTTTGGGGGGCTGGGGTGGGTCCAGAGAAGGACAACGGAGCTGGGGAAGGATCTAGAGAGTGAATCATGTAGGGAGTGGCTGAGGGAGCTGGAAAGGGGCTCAGCCTGGAGCAAAGGAGGCTCAGGAAAGACCTTTTTGCTTTCTGACAGGAAGGGGCAGCCAGGGGGCTTGGGCTCTGCTCCCAGGGCACAGGGACAGGAGCACAGGGAACGGCCTCAGGCTGGGCCAGGGGAGGCTCAGCTTGGACAGCAGCAGGAATTTCTGCCTGGAAAGGGCACTCAGGCCTTGGCAGGGGCTGCCCAGGGAGCTTTGGAGTCCCCATCCCTGCAGGTGTCCCAGGAATTCCTGGATGTGGCACTCAGAGCTCTGGGCTGGGGACAAGGTGGCCATCGGGCACAGCTGGGACTCCGTGGGCTGGGAGGGCTTTTCCAGCCTCAGGAATCCTGGGATTCTGGGATAAGCCATTGGCTGTGGTTGTTCACAGCACGATTTTTTCCTCTTCTGAAGAGATGGTTTTGTTTTCATCACGTGCCAGCAGCAGGCTGGGGCTCAGAACAGCTCCTGGGAGGATTTCCCTCGTGCCACCATGGATTAGGCACATGAAATCCTACCAGCCCGTACCAGTCCTGACTCCAGTTTTTGGGCCACTTCAGCAGTTTTGGTCACTCTCCCACAAGCCCAAGAAATATTCTGAGTGCAACTTAAACCAGTCCTGGTGTTTGATACTTATCTCCTTAGATCCTCTTCAATTATGTGCATTAGTGGTCAAAACTCGGGCATCACAGGAGAGCCAAATGTGCCTTCAGTCGAGGCATTGCTTCATAAAGAACTGAAAAAAAGGCAAAAATGATGAATTATAGGAACTGAATCCATCATAACTGTTGTTCCTTAAATGTCTCCTTCTGTGGTACCCATAATGTAAACCTGAGCTTACTAACCAGTAGAATAATTTTTTTTGTTTTCTTTTTGCACATGAAGGAGTTTTTCAAAGCTTGAGCTTTTAAAGTGTATTGAAAAATAATCATTGAAAAAATATAGATAAATTGGGGAGGGAAACAGGGATAAGATGATGATCACCATAAAATGGGTGTGAGTGTGATTTCACCATCAGGAACACTGCAGCAGGAATTTGAGATTTTTTATCATTCACTGAGAAGGACAAAGCCTAAACAATTTGGTCAGGGGTATTTTTTAGGATCAAACAAGGCAAGTTGAGTTTGCTGTGACTCCTGGATTCAGCTTTGAGGTGAGCAGGGCCCCGTTGCTCACCTTGCCTGACCTCCTTCAGCATCACAAACCTCACCATTTCATCCAGTTATTCCTGCAATGAACCACGGGAACAGGTTCATACTTTTTTCATTAACATCCTGAAGAAAACCTACAGGAATTCTGTCACTTTCATCAGTTTTGGCCCAAACTGTGTGTTCCTGCCAAAGTTCAGCCACCGCTGTGTTTGCTGCTCGTTTGCTCACTGATTTGTTTACCGTCTATCACAAACGTTGTGTTCTGCCCCCTAAAAGTGCCCCCACGTCAGTCAGGGAATAAGAAACAATCCCACATCCCCGAGGTGACTCACACACCTCGTGGATACTGAATCACCATCGGGACGAGGTGAACATGTGGTGTGCAAAGCAGGGGCTGGAACGCGTTCAGCCAAAACATTCAGCAAACGCTGCTGCAAATTAGGGAATTCACGAAGGGCAGCAGCTCGTGAGTGGTTGTTTGTAACCCAAAGGGCTCAGCTAACAATTCCCAAATGCTTCTGGCTGTCGCCCATTAGAGACTGTTCATTCTATGTGCCCCCAAACCCTGAGAAATACAGAAAAGTCAGCTTGGCTTTGTGCAGCTCTAGTCCACAGCCCATCCTGAGCAGTCCACACTCCAAATCTGGGCATTATTGGGCTAAATTATTGTTTATTTAGTCCTGTGAGCACTAACCATAAGGGAATAATATATAATACCCCACAGACCACCCAAAAATCCCTTTGTGGTGGCACAGCACAATGTGAGTACCCTACAGAGGCTCTGGAAACCCCATTCACGAGCGACCTGGCCAAGGCTCTACTGGAAGCACACGAAATTATGGGAACTGAGTCACAGATCCCAGCACATATTGGATGCTTTTATAGGTTAAAAGTAAATAGACTCCGAGAGACTTTTTTCTTTCCCCCGTATGAAGGCAATTTGGGCTGATTATTTTGCTTGGGGTTGGATCGGTGACGTTTTGTTGTTGCTGGGGCTGAGAGGTTCATGTGTTAAAACGCTGTTCCAGAGCCACAGCTGATTGTGTGCAGGTTAATAGACGAGCCTTTGTCAAGGACACTGTGCAAACACATTTCCACAAGACATTATTGTCTGGACACATGAGCAAATATTTGCCTAAAACGTCTAATTAACCATTGTTCAAGAGCTGCCACCTGCCCCTGGGTTTTCTGGCACTCTCGTGGAAGGGACCGCGCTGTACAGCAGCGCCTTCAGCCAGCATTTCCACGGGAGCCAACTCCTGACCAATAATTAAGTAAACACTCAGCCTGCTGCCTATTATTTCAAATTTCTTTTATTAATAAAGGAAGTGTTACGAAGAAAAGGAGTAAAGGCGACCGGTCCTGCTTTAACAGCGCTACGGGGAAAGGATTTACGTGGCCATGGGCTGACAGAATCCCAGAATCACTGGGGCTGGAAAAGACCTCCCAGGTCATCAAGTCCAACCTGTGACCCATCCCCGCCTTGTCCCCAGCCCAGAGCACTGAGTGCCACGTCCAGGCTTTACTGGTGGTGACACAAGGGACATGCTGGGGTGGCCATGGATGGGACCATCAGCAGCACACAGGACGAGCCCATCTGTGTTGTAAAGTTCCTTTTGTCAGCTGAGGCCACGAGAAGTGATGACAGTCACGATGCCAGGGGATGGAGGGACAAAAGAGGATTGTGCAGCTGTCCTGGAAAATGTGGTGTGTGTGACATGCCAGGAGGCTGGAGCAATGTCCTGTAGCATCTCCAGCAAAGCTGCCCCAAAGTGCAAATAAATGACTTCAGAGAGAGACAAACACTCGCCCACCTGCCTCAATCTCAAAGATATATTTGTACAAAGATTTATTTTGGAAAGCCACCCTCGCATTCCAAGTGGAAAACCAAATATTTTTGTTTGAGAATCTTGAAGTTAAATGTTTTGTTGGTTAACATTTCGTCTTCTCAGCCCTTTCTGGTTGAAATAGTTCAATGAATTTGATACGAATTCAACAAAATATTTGGTCAATTAAAAATAGGTACTTTTCTTATTTATACCCTTTTGTTATAAATTGTTTTGGGCACTTCCACTCGTGGAAACTATGACTGTCCACAGTGGATTTTTTTTTTCCTATTTATATCACCTTTATTTCAAATTCCTTCTCCCAAGAATAAGCGATGTTGCTGCCGGGCTAAGCTGTGCCATGGGTTTTGTGGAGGCAGTTGCTGGCTGGAAACGTGATTGTGCTTAGATGTACAGCCTTGGTTCGCTCATAAAACATTCTGTTGCCAGTTAGTAGAAATTATTATTACTTTTCACCTCTCTCAGCTTTCCCAGCTGAGCAGCTCCCCCAACCCTGGCTGCTGTAATTTTGTTGCTCTCAGAGATCAGCAGATGAGTTCCTTTGCCCATTTCTTTGTTTCTTCCTCTCTACTCGCTGAAAAGGTCTTATTTTTTCAGAATTTCACCAGAATCGCCCTAATCCTGACCTGTAGGTTCCAACTTGTCCTTGTCTTGTTGCAAAAAATAATGTCCATGAAATCTCTTCTCTGTTAAGAGCTGACTGAACTACAGAAACAGAATTATAGGGTGTTAAGGAAGGGAATGGAAGGGATCCTAAAGATCATCCAGCCCCAACCTCCCCTGTCCTTATATTGTTGGAGAAAATAATGTCCGTGAAACCTCTTCTCTGTTGAAAGCTGGCTGAACCACAGAAACACAATTATAGGATGTTAAGGAAGGGAATGGAAGGGATCTTAAAGATCATCCATCCCCAACCTCCCCTGCCATGGACAAGGACACCTCCCACTAGATCAGGTTGCTCAAGGCCTTATCCCACCTGACCTTGGACTTTCCAGGGCCATGTAAGTGGCTTGACTTCACCCCATATTCTTCTTTGTTGTCACTGTGACCCTCTCAAGCTCTCACAGCTCTTCAGAGACATAATCCCTGCATGGTATGCTGCACATGAGGATTTGTGGCACCTCTGTGCTCATCATCTCCATCCTTGCTCAGGAAATACATCTGGCAGGTGAGGGAGAGCCCAACCCACCCGAGGGTGACAAGAGCAGAATGGGGACACCTGCCTGGGACACTCACACTGACCTGAGGCCCTTCCTGACTGCCACTTCCTCCCCCTGATCTGTCCCTGCCCTGGTATTGTGGCAACCACCAGCGCTGTTGACAAGAAGAGTAACAGAATGTCACCCAAAATGCCCCGAAATAGCCTCCTCTCCACCGCTCGGGACGCCCTTTCCCAACGCCAGCTGTCCACTGCCCGCAGCAGGAAATGCTTCCTCCGGTGTGTTCTTCCTCCTGAGGGACCTCGAGCTCCCAAACACGCCATTGTGCAGAGCAGGGATTCAATACACAAAAGGCTAAAAACTGCTCAGCATCCTGTCCTTGCTGTGCCTAAAGCCGAGTCCTGCTCTCCCTCTGCGAGGTGCTGAGGGGCCCGCAGGTGCCTGGGCCAGCGGCACCGTTGTCACAGCAGAGTCACCTCCCCGAGGATGAGCCCTGCGCCAGAGGTGAGCACGTGGAAAGCAGAGCAGCTTAGAGGGCTGGAATGTCCCTCCCTGCCCAGAAAAAGGGGGAAGTGGGATGCTGAATGATTTCCTAGCACAAGGACGGCACGGTCTGCTGAGCTGAAGGGAAGAGAGGTGCTGATGATTTATGGTGATTGCCTCGCCAGCCTCCCAGAAACCACAATCCTTTGCTGAGCAGGCTTTCCTGGCATCCTGCTCCAGGTTTGGTGTGGCAAAGGCCTTGGACAGGACCCTGTGTGCAGCCCTTCTGGAGGAGGGGGCAGAGGTGGTGGCCGTGGAGTCACCAGGAGCGCGGATGGCGTAAATGCCAGGAAATATCCTCCCGCTGCTTATATTTAGTTCCTGATAAGGCTGCGCCGACCCAGAGCATGCTGTGCCCTCTCCTGTGCCTTTCCTGCCCGCTGAGGAGCCAGGGGAGCCTTGTGCAAAGGTTTCACTGATGAAAGAGGAAATCATTTCTTGCTGCATGCCAAGGTTATAATCAGGGGGGGATTTGCGCAACTGGGAAGAACCTAGACTTCTCTTCATCTCTCCTGAGGAAATTGAGACGCTCCATTGCCAAATATCTGTTGGGAGAATCGAGAGGAAGCAGAGGTGTTTATGCTGTGAAGGAAGTGGGAGGGCTCAGGGGCTGCAGCAGTGACATTATCCCGGCGCGGGGCATGCCTGGGGCCGTGCTGGGACTCTCATCCTGTTGCCTTGGAGGAACAGGAAGCTTCCATCCCCGAGTGCTCTCTCCTGCTGGTGCCCACAGAGCCTCAGGGAGGTCAGAGCCCCGTGGGAGCTTTTATTTTAACCTCTGCTTCAAAGTCCATGAGTGTTACTGTGTGTTTGTGTGTGTGACTTGCTCCTCATCCATGCCCTCTGCAGCCCCCTCACTCAGCTTTTCCTGTTGACCAAAGGGTTGATTCTTTAAAAAAACAAAAAACCAAAACCACCAACCCAGAAATACCTCTCTGTGTATCTCACCCATCCCTACTCCAGCTTGGTGGAAATGGCTCTCTGAATTCAGTCAAGAGTTCTGTTCAGGCTCTTCTTCTATCCACAGTTTGGGGATTATTCGCATTATCTTGCTTTTATCTGCTGGGAAGCTGAATATGGCTCCAGGAGTATGTTATATCCCATAATTAGCACATGGGGTGTGTGGTTTGGTGTTCCTTTCCCAGAGGAAAATGACTTGTGCAATGTTGGGTGTTGATCTGGTGCTTTCAGGGTTTCAGGATGCACTTGGGATTTTTTTCATATCCTCATTCCTTTTTGTGTGTGTGTTAGAGGGTGACAAGGACCCACAGCTCCCGTGGGCAGATGATTTCATGGTGCAGGACCAGTTCCCAAAGTTCCATTTTCTCCTGAATAGAGGGATTTGAAACTTATAGGGGGAGTTACTGGTAACAATGAAGTCATTCTCCACCTCAAAACTTGAGGCAGAATTCCGAAATCCTGGACTAAGACCTGTGGCATGTCTGTGGTCCCCAATATTGCAAAGCAGAGATGTCACAGCTTTCTCTTGCAGCTGGTGTTCCCACGGGCTTGATGGTTTTCACAGGGTCACAGAATGGTTTGGGTTGGAAGGGACCTTAAAGCCCATCCAGTGCCACACCTGCCATGGCAGGGACACCTCCCACTGTCCCAGGCTGCTCCCAGCCCCAATGTCCAGCCTGGCCTTGGGCACTGCCAGGGATCCAGGGGCAGCCACAGCTGCTCTGGGCACCCTGGGCCAGGGCCTCCCTGCCCTCACAATAAAGAATTTCTTCCTCATATCAAACCTAAATTTCCCCTCTTGCAGTGCAGTCTGAGGGAGTTGTGGGCATTTCTGACAAAGCTCCGGGTATTTGCAGGAGGATGTAGGGACAGGACAAGAGGAACAGCTTCAAACTGAAAGACAGAGGGGTTAGGTTGGATATGAGGAGAGAATTGTTCCCTGGGAGGGTGGGGAGGGGCTGGGATGGAATTCCCAGAGAAGCCGTGGCTGCCCCTGGATCCCTGGCAGTGCCCAAGGCCAGGCTGGACATTGGGGCTGGGAGCAGCCTGGGACAGTGGGAAGTGTCCCTGCCCATGGCAGGGGTGGAATGGGATGATCTTTAGGGTCCCTTCCAACCCAAACCATTCTGGGATTCTGTGATTCCCCCTGGATCAGAAACGTGTGCACCCAAGGTACTTTGCCCTCTGTCAGCTCTCCTTTGCCAGCCCCTACAGAGCCTTTCTGAGAGAACTGAACCGGCTTTTAAAGTATCTGCCCATTTACACGTAAACTCAAATTACATAATTGCAGCTCCTCTCAGAGCCCAGGGAACAGACCCACAGAGCAGCATGATTTGGCCTTTAAACAGGAGCACTTGCACTAAATTGAATGATGCTGGGGTGGCAAAACCTGCTGTAAATAATTTATCTCACTTGTGTAACCACGAGGAAGGAGAGCAGGAAGGAAAGGGCACCTGCATTTGCAGCCAGCCGGGTTGGCATCAGCCCTGGAAATGGATCTGAGCAGGGATCAGAATAACACTGACAAGGGTTGTCCTCTGTGCGTGACCTGCCATAACAAAAGAGGGGTGTAAACACCATCCTAAACAAACAGCAAAGCTCCTTTTCCTTTCAGCAGCAGCTCCTGGAGAGGAGAGGGGCACTGGGGGGGCTGCAGGGCTGCCACAGCCCATCCCCCAGAGTCCCCTGGCAGGGGCAGGACCCTGTTGGGTCACAGGGTGACAGGGACAATGCTTTGGCTCATGGGATGCATCCAGAAGAGGAATATTTTCCAGCAGAGCCCCGCTGCTGCCAGAGCTGGCAAAGGAACAACCTCTCTGACCCAGGGAGGTACAAACCCTCTCTGGACCCCTCTCATACCCTGCTCCCCATTGCTCCCTCTGCTGGGGAGGCATCTCCAAGGTCCCTCAGGTCCCTCCAGGTCCCCCAGTTCCCTCCAGGTCGTTCTAGGTCCCCCAGCTCCCTCCAGGTCTCCCAGGTTCTTCCAGATTCCTCAGGTCCCTCCAGGCCCCCAGGTGCCTCCAGCTCCCTCCAGGTCCCTCCAGGTCCCCCAGATCCCTCCAGGTCCCACAGATCCCCCAGGTCCCTCCAGCTCCCTCCAGGTCCCTCCAGATCCCTCCAGGTCCCTCCAGGTCCCAGGTCCCTCCAGATCCCCCAGGTCCCTGCAGGTCCCCCAGCTCCCCCAGCTCCCTCAAGGTCCCCCAGATCCCCCAGGTCCCTCCAGCTCCCTCCAGGTCCCTCCAGGTCTCCCAAGTCCCCACAGGTCCCTCCAGGCTCCCCAGATCCCCCAGATCCTTCCAGGTCCTCCAGGTCCCTCCAGGTCTCCCAAGTCCCCACAGGTCCCTCCAGGTCTCTCCAGGTCCTCCAGGTCCCCCAGATCCTCCAGGACCCCCAGGTCCCCCAGGTCCCCAGGCACTGTGATTTGCAGCTCCAGACAGTTCTGCACTGCCCACACCCCTGGGGCCAGCTGGGTTGTTCTGTGTCAGCCCCTCTGACTTCAGTCCCAGCACAACCTGCAGAGCCAAGGACTTTTGCTCAAATCAAATCCACTCCCAAGGAAAAAAGCAGCAGAAACCCCAATTCCAGCCCCTTCCTAAGGCCTGGCCCTTCCCTGCTCCTGGGCAGGCCCATTCCATCCCCTTTGAACAACCAAACCCCTCTCTTGCTCGTGCTTACCCATCCTCTACCTCCCACCTGAGAGGAGTTTTGACTCCACAACCTTTTGATCCCAAACTCCACTGATATCTGATTTTCATGGAGGCGAGACCTCTGAACCCAGCAGCACTGCTTGTGCTATAACCTTAAATCACCTTATCCAGAAATCCAGAAGGTGACTTCCCTCTTTTTGTTTTTTCCAGGATAATTTGAATTAAAACCTGCAATACCCACCCCCGAACCCGGATACAGTTTATACAGTTACTCCTAATAACCTTCATAAACTCATTATGTTCATTACCTAATAACACGTAATTGGGAGTCATTTATTTACATTAGATATTTCCCCAGGTACGTGAAAGCCGTTCGGTTCTGATAATCAAACAAATTCCTTAAAATTCAGGAAGCTGAGATCAGCCCACCAATTTTTTTTTTTAAATTTTTTTTTTTTTAAAGAAGTGATTATTCCTGCCAGGTCTGGGATGTTCCTCCGGACTCTGCTGACTCTCAAGAGCAGCGCACTTTGTCCCTTTGTTCCCTTCATGCTACAGCGAGCAAAGCCCTTCATGTTTCCTTTCCTCTTGGGCCAAAAGGAGCCACCTGAGCGCTGGCCACGGTCTCAGAGGGAGCCCCTGGGAGGTTGGAGGTGACAAGTTCACATCACATCAGCACTGGTTGTGCTGCCCTGTGTTAGGACAGGTTCTGATGTCCCCCTCGGGTCACAGGTGACGTGTCTGTGCTGCAGGACCTGCCCTTCAGCCCCTGGGGACACCCTGTCCCTGTCCCAGCAGGGATCCTGAGCACCCTGCGGTGTTGGGTCACCTCAGGATGCTGATCTCCCTTCTCTGGCTCTGGCTGGATAGGAAGGATCTGCAAATAAGGCAAAACGTGCCTGGAAATCGGCACCAGGGCTCAGCTCTGAGCTCTGAGCTCTGCCACCACTTCCTGCGGCAGCGTGGGAAAGCCGCTCCATCTCCTCGTGCTGGGATGGGGAGGGAGGGAGAATCTCTCATTTCTTCCTCCCTTTGTTCAGCTCATCCTTTAAGATTTAATGGCTGCTTCTCAGTGCACGAGTATCCTGGGTTTTTCCACAGCCTTCTGTATTTTACTCTAAAATACAAAATAAATAGCAATAAAAGTAGCCATGAAATTGCTATCACCAGCTAGGAATCAAAAATAAATTAAATAAGTGGCATGCAGCTGAATTTTGTTACAGCTTTTGGTTATGTGGAGTTCTTATGGCAGGTAAGTGTGGCAGGTTCTTGTAACTGCACTAAAAGTCTTTTCAATACTTGGGTTTTTTTGAAAACTTCATGTCCCAGAGTCAGGAGGTTATAGCTGAGTCACCATTCTTACTGAAAACCAAGTTTTTCTGCTTTTAATGGTCCAGAGAAAAGTTTTAGAATATTATTCCTGGAGGAAGAGAGAGAAGTGGAGAATGAGAGGGAATGAGGAGGAAGGCAGAGCAAGAGAGAGAAAAAGAGGAAGGAAGGAAGAAAGGAAGGAAGGAAGAAAGAAAGAAAGAAAGAAAAAGAAAGAAAGAAAGAAAGAAAGAAAGAAAGAAAGAAAGAAAGAAAGAAAGAAAGAAAGAAAGAAAGAAAGAAAGAAAGAAAGAAAAAGGAAGAAAGAAAGAAAGAAAGAAAAAGAAAGAAAGAAAGAAAGAAAGAAAGAAAGAAAGAAAGAAAGAAAGAAAGAAAGAAAGAAAGAAAGAAAGAAAGAAAAAGAAAGAAAGAAAGAAAAAGGAAGAAAGAAAGAAAGAAAGAAAGGAAGAAAGAAAGAAAGAAAGAAAGAAAGAAAGAAAGAAAGAAAGAAAGAAAGAAAGAAAGAAAGAAAGAAAAGAAAAGAAAAAAAAGAAAAAAGAAAAAAGAAAAAAAAAAGAAAGAAAAGAAATTCTTTGTTTTGTTTTGTTTAAGGTCTCATGATGTTTGTGCCAGTCCTAAGAACTGCAGTGGGCTGATCCGTGGTTTCTCAATGGATATCTTTGGCAGCACAGGAATCTTACTTAAGACTCTAAACAATTATGTTCTCAGAGGCTCCAAATAAAATGCCTGCGCTTTACCAACAGTGGAAAAGTGAAAGGTTTGGCTCCTTTCCCTTTTGGATTAACAATGGCATGAATGGAAAACTGGTGCTGTGTGTGCTGCACTGATAAAAAGAGCAAACAGATTTGTTTCTGGCGGTGCTGGAGCCCATCAGCCAGGAGGACCTGAGGCAGATTTCATCTCACCCTGCTGGCCTGGGGACAGCTTGTGTTGCTCTTGCCAAAAAATTGTTTTTTCTCTAAACTCAGAGATGCCACCCTCACTGGTTCTGAAGACTCAGTTGTGCAGGGTGTAGCAGTGGGAGATCACTCTGCCCCAGCTGGATTGGGACAAATCCCAGCCCAGGGCATCATTTAGGTATCACGGAGAGGCAAAAAGTCACAATAACTGTGAAATACCCAGGGCTTTGCTGCCCACAAGCAAACCCACTCAGAATCAGATCACAAGCCTCGCACAGTCTGGTTTTAGGGCTTAATGCAAAGTCTCCTGGTCATCCTGTGGGAATCAATGGATGCTCAGGGGATGCTCTGTGCCCTGCTCTGCTCCCCACGCGCCCCAAATCTGACGAGAGCAGCTGTTCCACTGAGAACCCTCATGTGCAAATCCCTGAGTTTTCCACTCCTCAATTGTGACCATGAACTCCAGCCCCGGGTCAGCTTTGAGCCACAAACCAAATCTAAACTTCATCTGGACCCAGCCCCAGCCCCTTCCCCCGCTCAGAACACGCAGGAATTCCAAAGGCGAATTTTGGAATTTTCCATGGTCTGCGAGAGTCCCTGTGGAGCGGCCGTGTGGGCAAAGCCAGCACGGAGAGGGGGCTGTGGGGGGCCAGAGCAGTTGTTTGCTTTGTGGGGAATACCCTGGGAGCCAAGGAGGCTGCTCCCCAGGGAGAACATGGGAAATCAGCGCTGGGATCTGGGTCTGGAAGGGCAGGAGGGGTCAGCAAACGAGGCAGAGGCAGAAGAGAGCATGGAGGGGCTGCTGCTGAGACCCCTGAAGGTTCTGTTTCCTCCACGTTTGAAAGCTCAGGGAGGAAAAAGAAAAGGGAATGTCAGCAGTTGCTGTCTGATGTTCCCATCCTTTGGATTCTCTGCCTCTGGGAGAGTTTGCCCTATGAGCATTCACTGGACTGGAGCAAAAAAAAAAAAATCTGTGTGAAAATTCAGCGCTGTTCAGAGCTCACCCAAAAGGCTTCACCTAGGCACTGGAGCTCAACAAGTCCCTGTAGCTGAGCCCTTCCAGGTGGGCTGAGTGACCAGGAATGCCTGTTATCCCATGAATTCTCAGCTCTTCATAACCTCAATGCCCCTTGGAGTGCTTTTTCCGAACGTATTTTGCAGAACTGTCACACTTCAGATGTGCCAGCACACACAAAACCCAGCAGTGGGGTTGGGTTGGGAGCCCTGGGTGACTTTGCTCAGTTTCAGACACACACTCCAATTAAACAGTACAAATGTGCAGATTCACTGGCTTTCTGGAGTGCCAGGCCTTCATCTCCAGATCTGGATCAGACCAGAACTGTCTGGGAGTGATTCTCCTTTATCAGCTCCTTTCCAGGTGATTTACTAGCAGGTCAAGCTGCATATTTACTCTGAAGAGCAGAAACTCCTCCATCTCTCAGATAAGATTACTCTCCTCTGAGTAAATATTGGGCAGGACACAAGGAAGGGATGAAAACTGCAGACAAAATGGAAAGGAAGTGGCTGATGAGGCTGTCAGAGAGTCAGGTCAGGTTGAAGTACCCGCAGAACTGGTCAGAAAGGAGATCAGAGGGGAAAGCAGTTCATGGCTTTGTAGGACGACGTGCAATGCCCTGCGTTGGCCTGTGATCCTTTCAAAGCGTTCACCTGGCGAGTGAGAGATTCAGACCCTGAAAGTTACTCTGGAAAGAGTCTGGAGGGTTTGTAGAAATACTCTTGAGCTAAATGTGCCTGCTCACTGCATCACCCAAAATCACCCAAACTCTTGAACAGAAAAATCAAAGCTTTAAACCTCTTTTCTCTGAGGAGAGGGTGCTGCTCTGCAGGGAGGCAGGCACCAGGCATGCCCACTGCTCCCACAGGGGAACGTCTGGGGGGGCAAACATTTGTAAGGATCCATTTTGGAGGGAAGAATTCCAGGGTGAGGAACCTGGGGGGAGACAAAACCATGATGAGCTGCATCAGCTGCGAACCTGAGCACTGCCTTCCCTGGTGGTGCTCGGCTCCCCTGGTGACAGACACGTTATAAATACCTCAAGACAGCCCCGTTGCAGAGGGGTGCCTGCAGCTGCGGGGGAGCTGCAGATTGGAAATTCCAACGGACTTGTCACAGGCATGAAAAATATTTCCCAAAGCCGCTCTGTGCTCGGGGGGCTTTTCTTGAGCGGAGATTTCACTGGTCTCACCACGCTGCTGTTAGAAAAGTTTGTGAGGGCTGCATTCAGCCCCAAAACCTGATTACTGCTGCTGTCAGAAAGGCTTGTGAGGGCTGCATTCAGCCCAAAACTGATTACTGCTGCTGTCAGAGCCAGGGTGATGTGAGGCCTGCCCTTGGAGCAAAATAATCAGGCTGGTGGAGAATGGATCATGGTTGAAGGGATGTTGGTGCTATCACAGGGTTGTGAAAATGGGGAGCCAGCAGCAAGAGCCCTCGTTGAATCGGAGAGTCACAGAATGTCCTGAGCTGGGAGGGACCCACAGGGATCATCCAGTTCAACCCCAGGCTCTGCCCAGACCACCAACAACCCCACCCTGGGCATCTCTGGCCCCGGTGTCCAAACGCCCCTGGAGCTCTGGCAGCCTCAGGGCCATGCCCATTCCCTGGGGAGCCTGGGCAGTGCTCAGGGGGAAGAACCTTTCCCTAAAATCCAACCTGAATCCCTCCTGGCTCAGCTCCAGCCGCTCCCTGGGTGCTGTCCCTGTCTCAGGGAGCAGAGATCAGAGTTTCCCCTTCCCCTCATAAGAAAGTTGTGGACTGTGACAAGGTACCTGTGCACTTCCCCAAAGGTGCTTTTAGGGCTTAAATCACCCATGTGGCATCAGCCGTGCAGGTGGACATTCCCTGAAAGTGTCCAAGGCCAGCTTGGATGGGGCTCTGAGCAACCTGGTCTAGTGGAAGGTGTCCCTGGCCATGGCAGGGAGTTGGAATGGGATGATCATCAGGGTTCTTTCCAACCCCGAGCATTCTGGGATATGAAGATTGTGTCAGTACTGCTATCCCAGCCTATAATCAGGGAGACTTCCACCATAGCACAATTTAAATTACACCCAGTGATGCTTTCAGACTGAGCTTTGATATTTTCCAGCCCCTGCCCTGCTTTAGTGTGTAACTCTCAAACTCCACACGGGCTGGGAGCTCCTGTTCTCCCATCCTGCTCAGACACAACAAATCCTCTCCAGGCTGCACTCAAGGACACCTCGTTGGCCCAGGCCTTGAAATATGGAAACTGAGCCTCTAAAAGGGGGGACAGACTTGGGCTCAATTCCATCATCCCCTGAAATTGTCACTGGAGAATGAACCCTGATCTGGGAATGGATCCAAACTGATCCAAGTGGAGCAAACTCGTGCCCCGGGGTCCATCTTGGGTGTGGCCTCTCCTGGAGAGGCTCTGAGTGCCCGAGGTGTCCCTATTGAAGGCCCTGCAATAAATCCCCATTTTATTCTCTTCATTTTGTCTGGCCTCTGTTTTAGGGAGCCAGTCCAAGGCATCACCAGTACTGTGTCCGAACCATCCCCACACATTTGTCCCCGTGCTTTGTGCTCCTGAAGGAGTGACCATCCCACCAAACCTGTCTGGGGCTGTCCAGGCAGGTCCCTATCTCATGGGTGACAGAAATGTTGACACACAGAGATGAAATGTGAGACAGATTTTATCCTGGATTGTGAATCTGCCCGGCCTAAAACCTTTCTGGGATATCCTGACATGACCACAAACATGATTTTGAAAGCTCTTAACAGCCTGAGAGCATTTTCATTTTGGAGGGAGAAGGATTTATCACCCTGATGTGCCAGCAAGCTCGGTTCCAGGCAGCGCAATACCCAGGACACCCTCGGAGCCCAACTGCGCAAGCAACGGGAAGGAGAGGAAATGATGCTGGAGTTTGTGCCTTCCCCTCCATGAAGACATGAATGAGAACTTGCCAGGCTGAATCATCTCTTTCTGATAAACTGCTCGGTATTAATTAAACCTAATCACTCTAGCATGGCTCCTGGTACAGCTGGGAAACTGTTACCAGCTTGCTGATGATGGTGCTTACGAAAAACAACTCAGGGCACCTTTATTAGGGTTATCAGAGACTTCCACCCATCACTGACTTGTTCCTTCCTCCACCACAGATCCCTCACACGTGCCAAGTGCCACATTAACTATTTACGGGGTTGCTGTTGTCTGAAGGGGAAGAAACCTCAAAAAAAATTTGTATTCCTAGGTATTCAACCTTAATGCAAAATTAGAAGTACTCTGCTTTAAAAAGCATGTTAGAACTTTTGGGGAAGATATCTTTATTTACAGAATTTAAAAGACTTTTTTTTTACAGAAGAAAGGAGGTTCAGTGAGTGTTTTCAACAGGGTTTTTCCTCCTGATGTTTATAAAAAACAAGGACAAAATGGTGCAATGTTCCTCTGCTTCCATTTTTCTGCATTACCACAGAATTCCTCCTGCCCAGACACACATTACCATAAGGTTTGCAAAGTGCTCTTGGGGCCCTGATTACATTCCCTGCCCGCTCCTGCCAAAACGTAAAGTAAATTATTTTCATATATATTTTATGCGTTCATAAAAAGCTCTACTCTTCTTGACATCTGTTATCTGGATTAAGGCTTTTCCTTCCGCTGGCCAAAAAGAGATGGAAGTCTGTGGAGCTTTTCATTCGCCACGATCCACAGATGATGGTCATTTGTTGGGATGCTAATGTGAAAAAAAAATCCAATAAAACAAGCAGTCAGCCTTTGGACTTGAATAAAACAACAGAAAGGGGGAAAGAAATACCAGGCCCTGCTCCACAGTGCTCTCGCATTTATTATTTTTGTCTGTGTGGTCCTATGATCATAAATGTTGCCGTTACGCTCTCCATGACTATCTTGCATCCATCACCGAGCCCTTCTGGTAAAGGGAAAGAGCTTTGGAGGTCCCCTCTGGATTCAAATGCCTGGGCTGAAAATGAGCCTCGAGCCAGCTCCGAATTGCTGCTACATTTACTAGGACCAGAAACGTCCAGAGTTATTTCCACCCTGCTCTTTTACAAGTCACGTGGTCCCATCTCTCCTCCGCCGACGCTCTGGATAAATGAAAACCAGGCTCATAATCGTCCATTCCATTTTATTACCTTGCCACTGTGTGAACAGGAAGGCTTCAGAGATTAAATGGCATTTTAGATAAGGAGAGCGAGCGAACCATGACAGCTCCAACAACAACAGCAAGAAAGGGGGAGCGTCTGAATAAACGATTGTGAGCAAGAACTGTTTCATAGAGCCAGAGCGTAATTGGGTCCATAACACGGCTGAAACACTGATGGCCATGAAAATTTAATTACTCGTGAGCCACTGAGTGAATTATGCAGTCTGTGATCGCTGCAGAATGAAGTTTACAGAGCAGATTCACAGCTGGCACAAGCCAGTGGAGCTACGTTGGCTTCCGTGGAGTTGCCATCACTGGTTCCAGCAGTGAGCTCGGCTTCAAGGGATCCAGAGGCCCTGGAAGTCGATGGGAAGAGCCCTTGACTTTGACGGACCTTGGATCATGTCTGGGGTACTTTGTGTTTTGCCAGCAGCTGCATCAGTCTCAGCACAGACCCGTGTGTACACACATGCAGAGTGGTGACATGTAGAGACCCAGGAGCAGGACTGGAAATTCATCCTTAGCAGCAAACTCTGTTTCTGTAACCCAAACCTGCATTAGGAGCTGGGCTCCTCACCTTTAGAACATTCCCGCTTGGTGCCAACCCCTCAGTTTGTTTGGATTTTAAATCTTTCAAGAATGTTGTTCCATCACCCCCTGAAATCACTCAGTAGCCACCTGAAAATTGAAATTCTTTTGGATGAAGCTTCATTAGAAGAGATATGGACATAACCAAACACATTCCTGCCTTTCACCAACTGTTCCCTAAACCTTACTGTGCACACGACATTCCCAGGAAAGCTCTCTGGCACAAGCTGGGCAGGAGAAGGATGGTGGGGGACAAGATCACACATTTCAGTGGCTCGTTGGCAGCAGGAAGTTGTTGAGTTTGCTCTTCTCAAATTGGACATCAAATTTTATCTTCAAATACTGTCCAGCCTTAGAGAAGATCCATCTGAACAATGCAGCCACTCCAGTCACCACTTAACTAAAAGAATGCGAAGAGGATCCCACAAACTGATGGGGAGGCCCTGGCACAGGGTGCCCAGAGAAGCTGTGGCTGCCCCTGGATCCCTGGCAGTGCCCAAGGCCAGGCTGGACATTGGGGCTGGGAGCAGCCTGGGACAGTGGGAGGTGTCCCTGCCATGGCAGGGGTGGCACTGGATGGGATTTAGAGCCACTGGATGAGATAAAAATCTCAAATACCCCACCTTTCAGACAGCATCAAATGTATTAAAAATGCCCAATTTGAACTGTGACCTCACTTTTGACACCTCCAGCTTTGATCTGCAGGGACACCCTTGACATTTTCCTCTTCTGTGCCACAGCTCCCCAGCTTGAAGAGGAATGGCAGAAAATCACCCTGCCTGCCTGAATGAAGCAGGAAAAACCTCTGTTCTAAGGGCAGAAAAGGCAAAACCAGGCAGAGCTGCTGGTATTGAGCAGCTGCATTCAGGTACGAGACAGCTCTTTGGAAACGGGATGGGGGTGTCACATTGCAGGTTTAAAAATAGCCACTTTCAGAATATGAAAGTCCACGGACAAACTTGTGAAATACCAGTTCAATCACTGGCTGCGGATTAGCACTGAAGGCTAAGTTCAAATTCCAGCTAAAAAAAGCCAAATTCAGGGCTGTAAAATCTAATGTTTAAACAAACCTGTGTCTGACACCAAACAGAATTGGAGCTGGCTGAAATTCTTCTGGGTTAGCATGAAACTACTGGAAGTTTAAAGTTTTTTCAGTTTGGCTTTTTTTTTTTCCTATTTTGTCACAATCTTGATAATGGGCTTGTTATGGGGGTTGTAAAATTTCATTGCAGCTCATTCGTCTCTCGAACAAAATGAAGCTCATTTTTCCAGTGGAAATAGCCTGGTCCTGATGATCCTTCCCCGTGTGCCAGAGAAAAGGTTCAGCTGGCTTTTTGGCTCGCTTTTAGGGCCTCTTTGCAACGCCAGGACGCTGCAGGAACAGGGAACGGCGGAGCCAAAGAATTCGGCCTCTGGATTTCAGCGACATTAACACCCAGAAAGAATTCCTGGGAAGGGCCACTTCCATGAGGGAAGCTGGAGCCATTCCTCGCAGTCTGGGGCTTGTCTGCACATGCAGAGGAACGCATCTGGGCTGAGAGGAGCCGTAAATTTGGAGTGGGAGAGCAGCGAAACGGAGCGAGGCGTGCGGCAATGCGATGATTCCTTTTTTATTTCTGCTGGGATAGGAATAAAAAAGGGAAATTTTTTATTTCTATCCCAGCATAGATAGAGGGAGGGAGGGAGAGACCCCCACGTTCCAGCTCCCCAGCATCCCCAGGCACTGTCGCTGTCAGGAGTTACTCGGAGTGGTTGAATGATGGTGCTGGAATAACTCCCTGTGAATCCAAGCTCTCATTTTCCTGTGGAATTGGGGAATGGAAGGAGCCTATCAGGGAATAAACTCAGCTTGGTTATTTCCTCTCGCAGTGAACAATTTCCCCGGGTTTGTGAGGTTTGTGTAAATAAACTTGCCCGGGTAAAGCAATCAGGGTTTCATTAAGGGACATTTCACAGCCGAGTACATTTTTGCAGTGTATCAGAAAACTCCACCAACATTAGTTTTGCGTGTCTGGTCTGGCTTTCCAGCACTCTGGTTGAAGGAGGAAAGATCAGCTGCCGTATTCACACAGGAATAACTAAAAAAAATTGGTTTAGGGCAATTTTCTAGACAGGAAACACAATTTTTCTCATACTTAGGTGCAGGTTATTTGGAGTGGAATGCAAGTCTCAGCTCTGAAGTGCTCCACACTTAGGGCAGGTGTTTATTTCTCCTTCCCTTCCTTGTCTGTCTTTAGGAAAGCGTTTTCCTTATTCTTTCAGCCATAAAATATCACATTATAAACTCGAATTTTCAGGTTTAGGGATGCTTCATGTTCATGCAGAGCTTGTAGGGCTGACATTTGTGGTTCACTGATATTTTAGGGCACTTTGGGACACAGATCAGACCTGAATCCATGGAAAACAGCAGAGGGGAGAGGGAGAGGGAAGAAGAAATTGGGAATCTCACTGGGAATTACACAACCTCCACTCAGACCTTCCCTGGACACCTGATGGTGCTGCACTGAAACTGGAGGGGTTCTGTCACACAGATATCAGTTGGGCACACTTTGGGAAGCCAAAATTCCCTAAAACCCGTGTTTCTGACAGAAAAGCAGCTTTCCAATGGAAAACTGTCCAAGCACCTTTCCTAGGCTGTTATGTTCTTCCCAAATTTTCTCTGCCATCAGGGCAGCATTTAAGATGCCTTTTTTTTTTTTCTGAAAATAACCATCTGGGGTTGGGTTTTTTTTTTTTTTTTGATCACTGGCAGGATCGGTCATTTAGCATGAATCACCTAATTCATCCCAGCTTTTGGACTTTGATATTTATTTTGAGGTATTTCTTATTTTGGAGCACGGCAAAGGGTACATTTCTCCGACCATTTTACCCATTTCATCCCGTAAAGAATGAATAACAATTACCTAACTTGAAGGTTGTTGCTTAACCACGGCTGTTAAGTGAAATCATACTCTGCTCGTGGTTCGAGCGTACATCTCTGCAGCAAAGGAAAGATAAACAAATTATCATCCCAACCAACACTGGATAATTGGATGCTTAATATGGGCAGGAGAAGGCAAAAAACATTGGAATTGGTGTACAGGAGTGAACAATTTGTACTAGAAAAGCCAGGAATGAGTCCTGGAGCCATCTGACCTCTGATGAGTCCTTTTTAAGGTATAGAAACCCAGCTTTTTAGTCTGAGGTTGGTGATAGAGAGGAGATATCCAGGGAGGGTGGCCGAGGAAAGTTTCTGCACCCACTGGACACTTTTTGTGCACAAAACTCAGCAGAGCAGGATCTCAGCACCATCAAACCTCCCTGGGCTGGTTTGGGTTCCCTCAGGGCCTTTCGGACACTTGAATCCCAGCTGGAGATCCGGGAGTGCCAGGAATTCTCCGTTGTGCTGCTGCTCCTGAGGGTGCTGATCTTGGGCAGAGCAGGGCAGACGGGTAGGGCAGGGATGGGAAAAATTCATGGCAAGGGGATTGGGAATGGGGAAAACAGCGGATTGGGAATGGCGGAGAAGGGAGGGATTGGGAATGGGGGAATTGGGAACGTGGGGATTGGGAAAGGGGAAAAACGGGGAATTGGGAATGGGGAAAAACAGGGGACTGGGAATGGGGGAGAAGGGAGGGATTGGGAATTGGGGAATTGGGAATGGGGTTGGGGGAAACGGGGAGAATTGGGATTGGGGGAATTGGAGGAATGGGAAAAAACAGGGGAGATTGGGAATGGGGGAATTGGGAATGTGGGGATTGGGAAAGGAGAAAAACAGGGAATTGGGAATAGGAATGGGGGCATGGGGAATGGAGGAATGGGGAAAGCGGGAATTGGGGATGGGGAAAAATGGGGGGATTTGGGAATGTGGGAATTGGACATGTGATTGGGATGACCCCTCAGGATCAGGATGACCCTTTGGGTTCAGGATGACCCGTTGGGATGGGGATCAGGATGACCCCTCAGGACCAGGATGACCCCTCGGGATGGGGATGACCCCTCAGGATGGGGATGGAGTCAAAAATCCTCCAAATTTTTGCCCAACAATTTTTTCATCTCAGTATAATTAGTGTCAGTCATGATATCATGGTTTGTGTGGATAAATGCTGCCAGGGGATGCTAAAGAAGGAATGAATTTATCAATTCTGTGACCTGATGAGGGGCGCAGCCACCACTGAGGAATTTATTGCTGGGGGGAGAGACAAACATGACCTGCGAGTTGTGCTGCTGGTGGAATTCCCTTCCCTGCGTGCCGCGAGCTGGCCCAGGACACAGCAGCCCTGAGTGGGAATATGGCACATCCTGGAAATGCTCCTTTCGGGCCACACAGGTACAGGATTTCCCAGCAGCACCTCTGGCATGGAAAGGGCCCTGTTCTGGTAATCTCATATTTGCAGAGAGTTCTGCTGGAGGCTGAGCGGGCAGGGCAGGGGAAGATCCCTTTATTCACCTAAACCCAGCAGCAGGAGGGCGAGCAGGACACGGCCAAACAGGAGAACAACAAGAGCTGGAGCACATACGGAGCGTTTTCAACTCCTCTGTGTCGTGGATCTGTCAGAGCCATCACAGGGTCTTACCTGTTCCCTTCCGAGCTCCGGCTGTCATCGCGCTGTCACCGAGCAAACACAGCAGGAACGTTTGCTCACATACGGGACTTGTGAACATTCGCTTTTCCCAGGCCTTTGAGTCATCTCAGCAAATCTGGGAGTTGATTTTTGGTTTGTTTTTGTTTTTTTAACCTGACATCTATGGAAGCAGCGAAGGTTCAGTCATATGGATGTGCCTAAGGGTGTTGGGTTGGGTTTTTTTTCTTCTGTTTTCCTATCCCCTCTCCCAGGATATTTTACACCTAATGGTTATTTTGCCTCCTAATTCTAGTCAGAAAATTAGACCTCTCTGTTCCCCTGTCAAATCCTTGGTTTCCCACAGACATTATCATCCCTTTGGCAGACGAAGTGAAACCTTAGCGAGGGATGGGGGATTTTACTCTGGCACAGTTCAGCTCCTGCAAGGAAGCAACAGCAACAGTGAAACTCTGCTCGTTCAATCACCTACCTACACAGAAAAAATAAATAAATTTTCAAAAAGAGAAAAAAAAAGAAGCAAGAGAACAATGAATCATTGAAGCCAAAGCCAAAGCAAATAGTTCAGAGACAGTCCATGAGGTGAAATGAGTTCCCACTCATTTGTGTGCTGTAAAGTCCGAACAATAAATCCTGCTCTAAAAACGTTCTGCTCGCTGATAACTCATAAATAAAAGAAACATGAGTCTGTCATGTTCCTTGGTAAATTTTTAAAAAGCAAATGACTGGATTTTTAAAAGTCTGACTTTTAAAGAGTGGCTGGAGCAGAATATTTAATTTTTAACACATTCACGCTCCCGCACACACAGGGAAATGGGACTCCACTGCTTTCTTCAGACCCTGAAATTTTAAATTCAGATTCAGCAGCCCTTGCTCACGGGTGAGGCAGCCTTGGGACGCTCACCTAAATTTTGCTTTTTTGGCTCCCCATCCCATTCCTCCTCAGCTGAGGTGAATCCCCAGAGGTGGTGCTTGGCTGCTGGTTCCTACCAGATCCACCTGTGCTGACATTTTCCCTCTGCAGCTGCTCCTCCTGCTCTGCTGCTGCCCTGCTGGGCTTGCAGAGAGCAGAGGAAGCTGCCCCTGCACAACAGCAGCAGGGAAAACTTCAGCTCGGTCCAGGGCAAGGCTCTTTTCTCAAGCTGAAGTGAATAAATATTATTCCAATGTATGGATATAACACTACTGGGCAGT
>VYZT01064170.1:0-28574 GCA_013400735.1 Pomatostomus ruficeps
TCATTTTTCTTATTGCCAGATCTTCTGTCTGGTCTAGTGTTAGAGAACCACTTCTCTACATTCACTCACAGGGAGAGACCTCTTGCTCTATAGGCAGATCCAACAAATTCAATAGATTTACTCCTGGAGCTAGATGCTAATGTACACAACAAGTAAAGTCACCGAAACTGGGCTCCAACATGTCATTTGTTTACAATAAAACCACACTTGTTTTCACAGATGTTTATTCAGCTCCTAAAATTCCAGCACTCCTGTCCCAGAGATATAGACCAGAAATGCTGGAGTTGCCAAAACTTATGCTGAAGTTGCTTGTGCAGTCTTGGCTCAGCATCTCAGGTGTACATTACAAATTAGTCTTTGAGCATGTGCTCCCTTCCTTCTTGCATATAGTCCCACATCCTTCATTCCCTGGCAAAAGATCCATATCTAATCTTCAAAGACCGTTTACTGCCTACTATTAAAACAATCAAGTAGCAGATATGGAACATTAAAAAATCAGCCTACATTTTACCTAAAGCCAGCCAGAACTATAAGCAATTGCAAAGTCCCACATTAGGAAATACTAGGGAACTTTAATGACCATCACAAATACTTGGATCATCCCTTTGACACCACATGCAGCACAATGCCATGGTTTGCTCTGTGCATTTTATTTTCTATTGCCATGGTATCTGCTGGCAATAATGCATTGCCATTAATGTGTTATGAAAGATGTCTGGTATGATTTGCTTCAAACCCTTGCTATCCTGTCTGTGCCTCACATTAGCAGGAGGTTTATTTAGGACCTGTTGCTCGGTGTTTCGTACTAGACAACTCTTAGCTCCATCAGCCTGCAGGGAACCCAGGGAGAGGATTCTTACTTTGTCCTACCAAAATCATTTACCAACTTCTACACTTCCACTTAATGGAAAAGTAAATTTTTGGCCGAGCTTCCCAACTTTACAGATTATGACCCATTTCTCCTTGAACATAGACTGGCTTTATTTCAGCCTTATTTTATGGCTTCCCTATTGGCCCTTTTTTACAAACATGTTAGGGTCAGATTACATTTTGAATAAAAAGAACCTGAGTTTGATTTATTATTATGTTTAAAAGGTTCTTTATCTGCCATTGCTATCAATATGATGTCATCTCTGGGGTTTTTTTGATTGCTTATTGTATGATCTGTTGGACACTCCGTACCAATCAAGCCTCACATTTGGTGAAGCTGAAGTTCGAGAAGACCTATTTCTTCTTTTGCTCCTGTTTGAGTGCTCTTGCCCTAAGATGTGTCCAAAGGGAGAAGGAGCCTTTTACCCTCTGGTTATATTTGTTCTTTATCATGCTCTTGATGCAGAGCTAGAGGCTTAGGCAGGGAACACTGCTACTTTGTAGGCATTTTTTATTTTAATGGATTTCAGCAATTCTTGTGTTTTAAGTCACCAGAAGCCTTTAAGTCACAAGCATCCAGTAATCCAGTTAAACATTAGGAAAGTGCTACATAAGCATTAAATGCAATTGTTAATATCTTCTGGGGGCTCCAAACAGCTCAGATCATTCTTAACTGGCTCCTTTGGCTGCCACACAGGGCTGTATTACTCATTTCTGGAGGGAGATGTGTCCAGTCGGCTTTATCCACTGCCAAATATGTTTATTTATTACAGCACTTCAGTACATTCCCTAAGCTCTTCTGTTCAATAGCTGGTGGAAGAGGCAGGATTAAAAGAATGCTTCTCAGCATCTTTGGCTATCTTTAAATTTTTCTTCAAAGACATGTATAGGACAGAAGATACCCCATGGCTTTTAGAAGCAGAGATGATGAGTGATCCTCTTCGGCTGTAAAGCATACCTTGCAGCTGTCCCTGATTTTTACTTCTAAAGTTCACTACCCTCCCTGATCTCACTTGTAACTTTGCTGAAAGAGTGAGGCAAGGAAATGTCAGGTAATAAAACAAGGCAACAACCTTTTGGAAACAATATTCTCTTTTAAAAAAACCCACAACAGAAAGGAAGGACTTCATGGCTTAGTGTAAAATTTAACAGTATC
Organism: Pomatostomus ruficeps; assembly: GCA_013400735.1. Taxonomy (NCBI): domain Eukaryota; kingdom Metazoa; phylum Chordata; class Aves; order Passeriformes; family Timaliidae; genus Pomatostomus; species Pomatostomus ruficeps. The sequence goes on from VYZT01064170.1 coordinate 2,027, forward strand.
TCTGCTTCCAGGCAAAAGCATATTAATAATTTGTTTAAACAATGATTTTTTTCTGATGCTACAGGTTCTTAAGGCACTCTCTACATGGAAGGGTCAGAGAAAGCAAGAAGCCAAAAATCTTTAAAGGTACTCACTAAGTGAAAATTAATGTGACGCTTTTTTCCTCTTTTAACATACCCATAGGGACTGTTGTGTCAGCCAAGAATACTAACAGGTTTTGCTATTCTAAACACAAAATCACCATGTGAAAGCACAAGTTTCCTCCGAATATTCTCTAAGTCCAGCCCTCTCCCATCTTCATCCTTCCTTCTCAGCTTTCTCCCACAAAGGGACTCCTTCAGATTCAAAGGTGGCATATTATGACTGGGAACCCAAATTCAATGAGGTTGCATTTATTTGACTTAGGGAATAAACTGCCTTTTACAAGAACTAACCCAAAAGTATCTCATTCCATGATGTGACCTTATTCTTACAGCTGGTCTTTTGACAAATCAAATTTTTGCAAGTCTAGGATAGCTTAGGTAAGACAAAATTCACATGCTAACATCATTACTTAGCCTAGATGCAGGGAAAAAAGTCCCAAAATGGAAGCAATCACCTTGAATCCCTAATATTTAGCATAATCCAACAACATCTTACCTATATATTTTTTCAAAGAGAGTAACTTCTTTCCCAAAGCTACAGTTCGTTGTTATACTCATGTGGTACAAGAAGCGTGAAACAATTGTCTACTTAGAGGCTACTGCTCATTAAATTTTTTGGAAGGCTTATTTCAGACAAGATAGGTTTATTGGATGAGGAAGATTAAAAAGGCTATTGCTTCTCAATTACCACTAGACCCAGCAGTATATATTCCTGATTCATTGGACACGGTCATCATTGCATAGATATGTAACCTGTCTCAACCTTTCACCCTCCCTTCTGTCCATCTACACTTGGACACAGCTGCTTCCAAATTCCACATATTCACCGGGCAGGGATTACCTCACATCTTCTATGCACTGCACAAACATTAACTTATTAACCTTCATAATAGCCATGGGAGATTCATCTGAAACCTATTCAAGTCCCAGTGGAGGATATGGGAAGATTCAGCTTTGAATCAGGCTCTCATGTAAGTAAAGCAAAACATAAGATTCTGTTTAACTTAAGACCACATAACAACCCAAACCTCAGTCAAGGTCAGTTTCATCTTCTCGATTATTTACGGATGTTCCAACTCCTCTGGCTGTTTAAAACATTCCTGTTACTTCTGGTTCTGCTTACAACAGCCAGAGTGTTACAGCAAATTTCATAGAGAGGACAAAATGTTCAAGGCTCTTTGCGGTTTCATCAAAACATTTTTAATATTTTTAAAGCAATGCTTATGCTCTGAAAAAAGAAGATTTTATCTAAATCATTACTGAATGGACCAGAGTGCTTGGTTTGATTGTAGCATGTTTTACCCTATGCATTTCTAAAGTCTGTTATTGTCACATATTACAGTAAACACAGGATATATTTTTCTAAGGTACCTAAGCATACCTTTTCCACTGTTACATATCCTTGTAAGTCATTTAGTCACCTTAAAAATTCTCCTAGTTATGGTTAATTAAGATAAGCAATAGAAAAATCAAACAGTGTGACTCAGTGCTATTTCTACTGTGATTACTTAATGAAGTATATAAAACTCAAAATGAACCTAATATTTAATTAAGTTCTAATATAAAGGCATTTTTCATTAAAGCTATGATAAGTTAATTACTTATAAAAGGAATAACATATCTTGAACTGTTCAAGGCGAGATTGACTGGGTCTTTAGGCCACCTGGTCTACCGGAAGGTGTCCCTGCCTATGATAGAGGGGTTGAAATTAGATGATCTGAAAGGTCCCTTCTAACCCAAACCATTCCATAATTCTGTGATCAAACTTTCAGAAAACTTCGTATATTACTTGGATATTTGGGGTTGAGGTTTTGGGTTTGGATTTGGGGTTTTTTTGCAAACAACCAATGGCAGAAATCCTTAACATATACAGCATGCCCCTCAATTAAAAACCCAGTTAAACGACAGCCTTTTCTTAAAGGGCACAAAGAGATACATTGATTCTCCTTGCTAAGGAATATCACTTCGTGCCAAACCTAAGTTAAATTCTTCAGGTTCAGTTTGAAAATTCAGCATTTATTTTCCACATGACCAAACAACTGTCACAAACTTCAAAAATCCTGGAGGACCCAATCATGAAATGGACCACTGTGACTCAGTCCTTTAAATATTAGCACATAAGAAAAAGGAAAACTTCAATTAGTATGTGCATTAAACTAAGTAGTATTGTCCTTGTGTACCTCCTCAAAGCTTTTTTTGGAATTCATGAACTGGAACAATAGGACTGAGAGAACCTGAGTCCAGGTTCAAAAAAAATAAAAAGGTTCTCCTGAAAACTCGTCTAGGCAACTGGTAGTTGAAATGCTTTAAAATGTTCTAGCAGGACCCACCATCAAACAGTTGCCTCCAGTAAACATAAGCCATGTTATCTAGGGTTCCCCTGCCAAAACATCAATTATGTAAAACAAACTTTCAACTAGAGGCCAGGTTTGAAAAAGAAACAAATGTTTGGAGGAACATGAAACACCTTTGCAAGAAGAGCAAAAGAAAAGCTTGTCTGTTTCTGCACATGCTTTCTACTACTCATTTTTATTTCAACAATTTGTCATTCCCTTCTCTTTCAGTGATGACTGTTTGGGGAAATTTTAAAATTTCTTCAGTAGACTGTTGAACAACAGGTAAGGGGCTTAGGCAGGAGAACACTGCTTTAAAAATCCTGCCTTTGGAAGATCTGTATTTTTGACACATTGGAAAGATTGTCCCTATTAGAAGGAGCACAAAAAGCTGACAATAAAGTATAATAGGAGTTACTGAAAAACTTATATACATCATCTGCAAGCTAAACACTGTATCACAATATCAATAAAAAACACTTCCAACCCTGAGCAGCTGGTATGATTAGTACTTGAATAAATATATTGGTGCACCTCTGCAAATCCCGGTTTAAGATTTTATTCTCTTAAACTGTCATGAAGAAAATTATTAATTTGACTATAACTGAACTTTGGCAGATCGGATGGCCTTGACTCACAGTGTGAGATGCTGTCCTGGCACAAACACAGGATTGCAATTTTAGACCACAGTTTTGATTTTAAACTACAGAATTATGGAACCTCCCAGGGTAGGAGGTTCTACTTGATTTCATTTACTTTATTTTGACTTTTCACATGCATCCAAGCTTGTCAAGGAGTGAACTAGATGGATGCCGTATTATCTGACAACTACAGCTACATGGTATTTTTTTTATGATAAAATTTCACTGTACAAAGTCCTTAGGACTTTTCATCTACTAGAATCCAAAACACCATGCACAGCTTTATATTCTCCTTCAGATCTTATTTATTATTATTATACACATTTGAGAGTCTTATCTTTTACAGAAAAACACATTATGCAGCTTCAAGAAATGTGCAGATACTTTTAGGTCACATTGGTCAAACTAGGATGAGACACAAACGTGTCAGACTAATAATACAGAATCTCAAAGTAACAGGCTAAATGGAAAGCATTTGAGTTAAGCTATCATTTCCATAATATATTTTTTCTTTAGAACTAGTGTAGTTGATACAAAATAAGATACTATATCAATGTCAAAAACCCCAAGCCTTTAGGGTTGGTCATTTTCATCTTAGCCTGGGCTTGATTTGTGCTTAAACTAAACAGAGGACATCAGTTCTGGATTCCATCTTCACTTCCCTGTTCAATGACACACACGTCATTGAGGTTTTTTCCTCATCTGGTTTTAGCTGGAAAAAGAAAATCACAAAGAAATACAAATTACACCAGATGAGCCCAAGGCACCGTACATGTGCTTCACATTCCAAATGTTAAAGAATTTAGATCATAAAACTAATGAGGAAAAACTTTTGCAAGCTGATTAGGTGGGCTTAACTGGGTTTAAGTCTGAAAACAGACAAGACAAGAGATGAGAGCAAATGAACATGAGTTACTAAGGCTGAAGTCCTCAGAAGGAGAAGATGGAATAGTGCTGCTTTCAAAGAGGAGTAGTTGTTTTATATTAGTGAGACAATAAAAGTTACTCCTCAAAAAGCAAAATGCACTATATCCAAAATGCAGATTACAGGAAGAGATAAAAAAAATGTTTAATTTTTAACCCAACTTCTAGTGCTTGATTTTGATATATTATTAGTCTTTTCTTCTTTCTTTCTTCAAATATCAGTGACAATACTGAAATGCATATAGGAAGAAATGCTGAAGCAGGACTTCACTGGGGTCACAAAATATGTTTGATGTGCAAACAGATTTCTTACTTTAAAAGGGGGTCTGACTATAGCTGAAACAAAACTGCTTCCAAAAAATCTGTCTGGAACCTGGTCATCTTCTAGGTGGATTCAAGGCAGGAAAGTAGGCCTAGTGCAATGAGGAAGCACAGAAATATGAGAACGATGCTTGACACATACCCTGCATAGGACTACAGAATAGGAGAAGGAAGTTGTCTTGCAACTAAAAATGGCCATTCTGTTCAAAGAGATTTAGCCCCAAACAGATTGCACAGTCCCCTTAACTGCATACAAATAAACAGAAATCTGGCTGAATGTTCATGCTTTCACTTCCTTGGCAAGAAAATACACCAGCTCTATGCACTTTGCAGTTAATACTGCCTCATTTCCTAAAGGAGCTGCCTCTGGCCACCGAGCAATTCTTACTAAACCCTTCTTGCCTCTCTTCCCAGCAAGGCAGCAAAATTCAGCCACAAACTGTGCCCCAGTGACCACCCATCCTACTCCAGGCACTGTCATTATCGGGGGCTCACTCTGCCACTGAATCACAATGAAGAAGCCTCTTCACTTCCCTATTACACTTTTCTGTAAAGATTATGATGATGGTGATAATACCTTTCTAATCACAAAAACAAAGGGCAATGACAAGGGCAGTTAATGATTTGTACAACACCCTGATAATGGCGAGCAACATTTAAGTGTAAAGTGTATTTCAGTTATGTCAGCTACAAAAAATAGATCACAAAAGCATATTGGAGCTTGCAGTAACATTTTTTGCTAATTACTGATGGAGATAGAATGAGGAAACTGGCCTTCCAATACCCATCTCTAATGAGACTCAATTTAGGCCTTTTACATAATCTACTTATGAGAGCAAAGAAAATCCCCACCCTATCTGATAGATATATACTGGGATAAATTTCCCAGAGAGATTTCCCTCAATCATGAAAGCAAGCAGAATGTTAAGACTTTGATGTGAAGATGGAGGCTTAAGAAGAAAATCACTCTAAGAATTAAAAACTGTGCCTTCTAAAATAACCGCTGGAAAAATTTCTAAAATCAATACAGTATGATTGATAATAGTCTCAGACCAGAGTCTAGACAGTGCTTTCCCTGGGCACAATGGTTTAGCTTTTGAAAGTACTTATATGCTCTGAATAAACTTAATTTGAGGTTAATGTGCTAGTTTGCCCTTTTTTTCCCCAAATAAATTATGCACATAAGGATGTACCTGTTGACAGCTGTGGTTAACTGAATCAGTCTTTCGTGTGCAAGTACTGGAAGACATTTAAGAGTGTGCTATCTAATATTTTCTGGCAGCATCAATACCTTTGCTAGTCACATACTACTTCACCACATTTTCCAGAACCTAACCCACCAGTTCCATCAAGTACATAATCAAGTTACTGTTCTTCCTTGGCTATTTAAAAAAATAAGTTTATTTTTAGCTTCAGAACAAAAATAACACAATACAGAAATCCACAAATTAGCTACTGTGCAGTGAGAAAACCCACAGAAAAAGCAGGTGCAGACAACATCCTATACACTTGCAGGACGCTTATTCAAAGAAAGACCTATACGTGCTGGACAAAAACTAGTACAGTTTACCAAAATATATCCAGCAAAGACAGTTACTGACACATTTGTTGAAAGATTGCACAAAAGGCAGATTGGGTATTGCCAATGACAGATTTTCTCCAAAGGGTTTTTTAAACCAGAAATTAAAAAAAAAAAGTATTTACAATAATAATAGCTACTAGAAAAACCTTATTCTACACTGGCACCATTGCACACACTGATCTTTTTGCCAATTCCATTCAGGTATAGACCTGACCCAAATGGTGATGTTCTCTGACACGCTACTCAGAGTTGTCAGGGAGCAAAGCCACAGGATTTCTACTACTACTTGCATCTATACCATTTACATGCATCTGCTACTGATTTAAAAACATGCAAATAGTTAACACGGCAACCAAATCTGAAATCATATAAATTTACCTGCTTTGAAAACATAAAATCTCTCTATAATTTTCAGCAAATCAAATGAACCTAAAACACATTATTTAATTAACTCTATGCATTATAAGTTCCAAGTAGAGGATGATACATTAGAAATACATTTAGAAAATCTTTGTTCATAATGTGACCCGAATGAAGTCAACCTCAGTGATTTTTCTTTAAAATCCCTTGAAATAGTTTGTGCAAACTCAGGTAAGTTGAGGAGTTTTGAGTTTTATTATACAGATCTATGGGGTTTCTTTTCCTACAGGAACACTACGTGAAAATTGTTACACTTCAGAACCAAACGCTAAGACTAATTCATTAAAGTGATGTAGAAGAACTAAAATCACTTAACTAGGTCAGCTCTCCTTGTTATACAATTGTTGTTATCCCCATAATAAAGTGTTATCTATATACATACACATCTTTTTTCCATGCCATCCCTGCATGTCCTTGCATATCATCCTTACCCTTCATTACTGACCAACACTTCCACAAGAAAGCAAAAAAAACACAGTAAATTTTAATCCATTTCTGTTGAAGTTTTAGCTGATTAAGGCAAAGGATGACATGATTTGACCTCCCATTAAGAAATGTGAGCAAGTGTTGCTTTTCCAGACAAATTATCAATAACATTTTAATTAAGGTTTGATTGAGCCAAAGCAATTATCACATGGCAGCAGGTAGTGAGCAGCAAAGAGCTCGGGGTATCATTCTTTCCCTGCAAGGGCTGGGAGAAGACAGAGTAATTACTATTGACGAGGCTAATCTTCCAGTCTTCTAACCTCAGGCATGCTCAGACGAGACAAATCCCACTCAGCATTCCTTGTCGACAAATTGGCCATTTACATAAACATGTTTTCTCGCCAACATACGCTATTGTAGTCGATTTCCCAAAGATGGCAGCAGGCCAGGCACTTACTTAGCAGCCAATGCTCATATCTTTTGCATAAACATATGTGCTTTTCTAGCCTTTACATGCGAGCCTGGAGACTGAACCTCACTAAGGGCAAGTGGAGCTTTGGGTCAAAACCTGCTGACGAGGGTTCCTGCCTTTGAAGTCACTCCCTATTATCATAACAGCATACAGCTATAGTGCTCTTTTCCCCACTGGACATTTCCTGTCCCCCCAAGGAAACTTTCAAGGCTTTTGGAAATAAAATTACTGTTAGACAGACCATACACAATTTTTTTACATACTGGTTGAGCTGTCCAAAAGCATTACTTCAGCACTGCATCTCTATTACCCACACAAAGCAGTAACCCATGGCGTGCCCTGACCAAGTTGTTTCAACACAGCATTTACATTTGTTCTCCGGACACCAAACTGAGCTGCGGAATGGTATTATTTCATTCACACATTTTATTCACATGCAGATGCCATATTTATTACTGTTCACCTTCCTGTCCCCTCAAAAGATCAGACTGACTCCATTCACAAGGGATGAGACTAATGTAGATTATTGCGGTAACAATTACTGATAATAGTAACTGCCCATTCAGCTCCTGGATACTTCTGTGGTCTTCTACTTGGATCTTTTCTGTTTGAACTTGTTCTGTTCTGTGCAAGGGAACATTGTATTGGTAAAATAAAATAAAGTTAGGGGAAAAAATCCATGCATCTACTTCTAATTAATTCCATGTCCTTTTTTCCCTTTTTTTAAAAAAAAAATTTTTAGCCTAAGCAAACTCAAATGCTGCAGTATAAACTAAGTGGATACACAAGAATGTTGACAGAATGTAGACAGATTTTTAGAAAGCGACCTCTGTCACGTCCTTCAAACATTTTGCAGTCTATCCCTGCTGATGAACAGCTATCACATCTCACAAGGCTCCATCACACGAGAAACAGGATATCTAACTGTTCTGCATCCATCACTGGAATGATCTAAGCTTGAACTAAGAAATAACCACCATGACATCTCATTTAATAGTAGATATATTTGAAAGATGATCTCTATAAAATAGATTTCATTGTAAAAAAACCGAACCAAACCAAAATGCAGAAACCAAAACCGAAAATCAAACATTGCTATACATTCAATTTAACATTCTGCATGTTCTCAATTATTTCACAAGGAAATTTGCAAATGCATTTGCAAATTGTGATTACAGTCTTCCAAAGCCTAAAATTCCAATCATATGAGGCCTTTTCTGCTTTGCTGAGTAAATTTCTCTAAATGTTCCTGACTCTCATTGCAGGTCAGGGGAAATACTGTTAGTATTTATCACTTGCACAGTGTCAGAAAGAAACAGTAATGCACTTCCTACAGACAGACAGATGCTATTCTGAAAGGCATAAAATCAAAGTAGGTAAAGAAATAAAGAGATAATGGATAAAAGCATTCTTAAGCTCAGTACACATTTTGTTGTCTCAACTATATTTGCTTTTCCTTCTACACTTCTTAGTAAATAAAGTCATCGCCTGATAAAAGGTGGGCAGCAGTGTGTACAAACCCTGCAATATACACCCCTCTGGTATCACCCATGCTGAGACTAAATGGTGCAATAATATCGCAGTGCTGTGGGAGACAGGGCACCCTCACTGCCGGGGCAGTGAAGAGGACACTGAAGAAATTATTCTAATTATAGCACATGCTCCCCCAAGAGGGGAAACGGAGACCCCTTCCCAAAACACATCGCGTGCGTCTCTCCATTCCGGGTTACCCTCGGGACTCAATCTCCCATCAGGCTGTTCACCTGTCCATCTTCCCCTGGAAAACACACCCCTTCCCGAAGGTTCCGCTCCACTCACTACCCCATTCGCTCTCCCCCCACAACCACTCCCTCAGATTCTTTCCACTGGCTCCTGCGCCCTCATCCCTCCCCTGTCCAGCCTCCGAGCCCGTGTGGCATTGGCGCCGAAGCTTCCTCCGCCCCAGACTCTGTACAGTATAAAGTGACCATGCGGTCTTTATTCTCCCGTTCTTCGGGCGCCATTCCTTCACGAACGGTTATCAAATAATTAAGGAACCCAGTCTCGGAGAGCCCTTCTTGCAAACTCGTCAGCACAACGGCTGTACAGCTAAGATAGCAGATGCAGCCTCCACGGACCGGAGAACAGGCGGGGGCCACTCCGAGAGACCGCGGTCCGCGCCCGCCAGAGCCTAGCCGCGGCCCGCCCCAACGCCGGCACGGGACCGAGAGAACAGGCGTCGCCTCGGAGCTCCGAAGGCGCAGCGGCGGGGCGGGGGCGGCTCGACCGGCGGCGTGCGGGGTGGAACAGCAGNCAGCTCCTGCGTGGCAGCGGCGGCAGCGGGGACAGATGCGAGCCAGCACACGAGCGGCGGGCAGTGCCCGCACGGCACCATCCTTGGCAAGAGCGGCGCCGCCCACCCCCAATGAGCGAGGGGCGCTCCCGACCCCAGGCTGCCTCCGAAACCGCTGCCACCCACGGAAAAACAAACTGCAATACAGTGCTTTATCTGAATACATTCCCAGGCTGCCTCTTGCCTCAAAACCCTTTTGTTTCACTCGTTACATGCCTAAGGATTTTACCTACATTTTACACTATAAAAGCAAAAACATCACTGAATCAGTTTTTGTTTCCAAAAAAGAGCTGTAGAAAGTCACTATGGTGAGCAGTGTAACAAAGACTTTGTATAGGTAGTCCTGCAAGGAGTAAGGAGTTGGACTTGACAATACTTATGGGTCCATTTCAACTCGAGATATTCTGTGAGACTCAACAAGTGAAAATAGAAAAAGAAACTAACTGCAAGATGCATTTACTAAACTTTGCCTGACAATTCAATCTCTTTTGTTCTTGAAAAGTTTAGTTACAGCTTGAAGATGACAGCTGTAGATTTCCCTCCAAGGGGTTACAGAGTTTTCTCACAGTATTTTCATCATGCATTGATACCTTTGTAGGGCTGATAGGAAGATCACACTTTCTCATATCTGCTCTCAGATACCAATAAAATGGTTTCTAATAAGTCTGTAAAGATTTGGTGCACTTTTCACTCTGTGTACCAGTTCCTTACAGTCTCTTGGTGATGGGGTAAAGCAAGGAGGAAGGATAATGCATTGGCTGTTCATAAACCTTGGGCTGTTACCTTCATGTTTATCTGCTTTCAAGAATAGTTATGAATTTTGACATTACATTGCTGCACTAATGAAATCAGAGAAAACCTGAAAACAAATACTGTGTGAGAGTTGAAAAACTTGTGCTGTCAGGTTCCCAAGCCAGCCAAGGGAAATACTCTGAGGTGCCTCAAGGGCACCACTGGCCCCAGACCTGGAGGACCAGAGGTCAGTGGGGCAGTGCCCTGTACTGTGGCATTAGTTTGAATCTGATTGAAATAACACTGATAAAATTTCCTCTGCCCTGGTTGTTGTAGAAAGCGTTGCTTCATGGGCTGCAAAATTCAAAACCACAGGGAATGATGTGTTCTCCTAAACCAAGCATCTCCTCATTGACAGGCACAGGTAGATGGGATTAGTCACCACACAGCTCCTGGAGCTCTTCATTTACCAACATGAACATAATTAACCTTCCCATGAACACGCTGCTGTTGCCATAGGAATCCACCCTGGACACAAAGACAGTTTCATTATGTGCTGCACATGCCAAGCAAAAGTTGCACTTCTGACAACCGCGCTGTCATGAAAGGGTGTCAGAGCAGCTGTGAGCATCAGCATCCTGGTGAGAGAGGGCATGACAGCTCAAAAGCAAAGTCATGACCAATCTAAAGAAATTAAGGCCACAAGAGGTGCCAGGGAACCCAGCAAGCCACGTCACACCAGTTCAAATCACCTTTCCTTCCATTTCTCCAGAGTAAGCAATCACTGCTGAAAATAAAAATTTCAAAGCAGGAGGAAAGAGTGCAGGAAAGAGTGTACTCGTCTGCATTTCCACATATAAATGGTATCATATTAAACAACGAATTAAAAACAAACAAACAAAGGAATTAGTGCTTTAACCCAATGTACAATAGGCACAGAAACTCAGTAACACTATTTATTTTTAAAATGAATGCAGTACTTATCTATCTGAGAAAACAAGAATCATAAAATCTAAACAGAATAGCACCTTACTAGATAATACTTAGTTTGCACACCACAATTTGCATTATAATCACCATCTACTTTCTTCTTCAGAAACTATTTCAAAAGACCAACATAATGAGATTTACAATTTATTGTATTTGTAATTGTACATTACCGTATGAATCTCAAGCATTATTTAAATTTATCAAATAATATTTCTTAGTAGTCTAGGAAGCCCTTAATTCAATATTAATCTACATTTGTCAAATAAAAAACTAAAATACATTTTGAGTTGCATTATCTTTTCTTTCTTAAAAAACTGAATTTTTATATTCACTAATTTTCAGAATTCAATGCCTATTAGATCTTTAGATCATTAACTCCTTTGGAACCTAATACACTGTTAATGAAATGGAAGGTAAAAAACCAATCCATTTGTAGATATGAGAAGGAATTTCTAACATAAAACATTGTATTGCAATGTAAATGTACTAATGATGTGTTCCTCAATTTTTCCCAGACACAGTTCATCTGTCCATATTTAGTGAGGTAAAAAAGCACTCAGGCATCCAAAATTCAAATCAGGCAAAATTTAAGCAGAGTCCAAACACAAGAGCTACAAAATTTTCACTGTAATGCCTCCCATATATAACGGTCCCTTAGAATGTCTGTTTTCTCCTGGAAAAAATGTCCTGTGATGTTCTGAGTTTGCTGTTGTACACTTGCTGGCTTTCCTCAGCTCTGTCTGTAAATGCATGCCAGCTCCAGCTAAGATTCACAAATTCAGGCTTCTATGGGTCTAAAACCTGTGTCTACTAATTTGGGAGATGTACTTAGCCCATGCCCACAAGCATGGACAGCAAGAAGCTCAGAAAGGCAGAAAACGAAGAGCAGAAGACAGCAGCATTGCTCACATTTTCCTAATAGCATGTGATGGCTGGGGACTCTGCCTGCAAGACCCGATTCTACATCTTCACCTGAAAACTACTTATTTATTATTGTAGAAGAAGAAGAACATAAGAAGCATAAAGCAGAGTCAGACAGAAGCTGCAGTGTGATTTCTGAGCTGCGCTCTCTCTTGACAGACAAATGCCCACCCCAGGAACACTCCAGTCAGGCCACGGACACGTTTTTTCATGCTGTCTTTGTTCACATTTTCCTGACAAATGGCTCACAGGAAATTCCAAGCTTCTATAGCATTAAGCACAATTCAGTTTTCTAGTGGCAACACCAAGGGTTGGGAACTGCAGAAGGGGCAGGAGCAGGTTATCAGTGTTTCAAGTGCAACAGGGGCTGCAGGGGCTGTGTGTGAATGGCTAACAGCAGGGTGGAGGTACTGGGATCCGCCTGACCTGGAGGAACTGGCTTTGGGGACCAGAGATCACAGCTATTTAAGCTGCAGATGGATGAAGATCTCTTTCTTTCTCTTCCTGGGATCTCACTCTCTCCCCTCATTTCCTCATGACTGCAGATAGTCTGCATCTGCTGCTGCACCTTTGCATTACCTCCTGCAGCCCCAGGCAACTGGCTCCTGCTTTGAGCTGGCCAGACAGTCCAGCACAGTTCACATCTCGCACACCTGACAGTCCCCATCTGTTTTATAAAGAGCACGTGCTAAAGGTGGGATTGGGGGCTCCATTCCTAGAGCTGGATATTCAAACAACACCCGTGAGGATGTTCAACAGTGTTGCAGATCCTCTCCCAGGTCACCTTCAGACCTGTTGGGTGATGCAACAGGCTTTGAGGGAATGAAGGCAAGGATGCTTCTCTGCCCCTTTAGGGGATTCAAAAGTTAAGTTAAAATTATAATTGCTTTTCTGCTCTTTTTGCTTTTCTTCTGCTAGGGACCTGCTTCCATTTTCACTGGGCTGGTCCAAAATTTACAGCAGTCAATAGGAAGAACTGTAATGACAACAGTTTCTTTTAGCAGGCTATTTGCTATTGACTTCAACAGTGATGGATCAGGCCTCCCTCAAACAAACACATTTGCTGCCCCTCCTGTTACAAAGGAAAAAACAGCTACAGCAAAGAGTTGGGACTCTGTGCCAAAAATGAAACTGGAAGGAACTATATGCTATTTCCATGTTATTTCACAAATACATAAAACACCCAAACCCATGGGATTATTCTGACATCTCAGAAGAAGAACCTGGTAAGAACATGATTCATTTGCATTTTAGCAGAATTTACTGTCTGATAATCTGGATTATTGACTCATGAGAAGCAAATCTGCAACAATCAATCCCTCTCTAGGCTTTTTGAAATCCACTCTGTTCACTGAGTGCCTGGTTCAGACTGAAAGCTTTGCAGGGTTTTTTGCCTTGCCCAGCACTGCCACTCTTCGTGCTTGAGAACAGTTACTACAGAGGAGGTAATAAAGCTGTCCAACCACCTCAATTACCAGAAGATATCGTTTACTTTTAATTATTTTCATGCCTTCTGAAGGCTTGAGTACAAAGGCTGTCATAGTTGAGTTTTTCACAGTTGCAAGTATTTATATATGTCCACTGTGTTTATGTATTAAGCACTGTTAATGTACTCTACCACTAAGTAACTTCTTCAGTTTAAAATCAAAACATGGTAATCAATTTTTGCTTTCTTCAAGGCACTGCTGTAATGATAATCCAAGAGGGGAGGCAGAGTCTGTATTTCACAGATCCTCCACTATGTCACTGCTTGAAAGGCACTTAGCTCCATCTTACAACTGCTTTCATCATTTTGAGTATTGAGCAATGTTTTCCTGATTACCAGTTACATCCTCCTGAAATAAAAGTGTTGAAAAGCCCCTGCACCTCTGTTTACTGTTAAAAGTTACCATTTGGCCAGTGTAACTTTCCAAATTGCAGCAGTTTTTTTTATGGGATTTCTCTATGTTCTTGCCACCATGCAATTGGATACTTAAAGCAGAGGATAAAAAGCCTAGGGAAAATCAGACACTGAACTATGAACTTTACTGGGTGACATTAGACAACTTTTCCTTGTGATTCATCCAATTAATCTGGGGAAGAAAAAAAATCAAAACCCACAAAACTACCAAACCTTGTCAACCCCACAAAAAACCCGACGCAAACAAAAAACCAAAACAACAACAAAAATAAACCAAAACAAATACAAAAAAAACCCATCCACAACTGTGTAAAAAAATCTCAGATCTTGAAGAATATTGGAGGTGACATGTCATCTGAGCTCACCTTGCAACACTATTCTATTACAGGGCTGAGCACGTTCCTGAAATTTTGATTCTATAAATTATGTGTGCTGTACACTGCTAGAAGATACAAGTGCAATCCTGAGAAGTCAGAAGTGCCAGCTGGCTAAATCACTATATTTCTTTAAACTTACATTCTGAACCTAGAAATCACTGAAAATTTCAGTTAGTGCAAATTACGGTGTACTAAAAAGCTGAGTACAGGAAAATATCCTAGGTTGCAATTTTGATTGTACTAAATTCATGAGCTTGCCAGTGAAACATCACTAATGTGGTAGCAATGGCTTTTTGCTTATCAAAAGAAATCAATCTAATTAAGAATTTACCCATCTAACACCACTTTTTTGAAGCCATGTGTGCAATGTCTCTTTAAAAGGTGCAACAAGAATTTAGGACATCATAATATGACCCACTATTTCTCAGTCCAGGACTTGAAAAGGTGCCCTATTTCCGGAAAAATTTTTGCTGCTATTTCTTTTCCTGTGTGTCTCCCACTTCTTCATCACTTGGGTTTTAAAAATTTATTGCTTATTTTCTATTCCTCCAAATGCCATTTTCTGTCACTCCCTGCTGTCTTCCTCTGCACTTGTCTGGAGCTCAGAATTGAAATGGATTATCTGAACGCAGCACTATCTCCAGAGGAGTCACCATGATGACAAAATTCAAGGAAATAAAAACATCTCAGTCACTGATTAGTCAGAGAAGAAGGACAGACAGGACAGGTGGGGAGGAAAGGGAGATGAGCCTATGATTATTTAAACCTCCCAAATGAGTCATGATGAATAAAACCCTGAGCCCAGCTGAAAATAGGAACTTAGGAATCAGGAATTCTATACTTTAGCAAACATATTGACAGTGTTTCCCATGGAAATATTTCCCCTTGAAGCACAACAGAGTCGCAAAGGGACTATTTCTGAGTTGTATTTTAGAATATCTCACTGACAAGTACACAGCAACACACCTTCAAAATTCATCTGTTTGTCTTAATTTACCAAGGTAAGCCACAACATGAAGGTATTTTGAGTTCTACTGTTTTGTAAAAATGATGGAAATTATTTCTAAAACCAACTGCAATTAGGTAGAATTAGACACCTCAGTCTTGTCAAGAGTGACAAGCAGTTGGAAAGAAAGCTTTTGGAAAAAGTCACAGGCTGCATGCCTTTGTTCTAAAGGAGTGCCAATGCTGTGCATTGCAATGATGAGGGGAAAAAAGAAAAAATGAGAAGTTGTCAGGCACTGAGAGGGAGCAGCCCTTATTCAGTATGAATTTAAAAAACAAACAAAACACAAAATGTGTTGGTACAGATGTATAGCTTGGTACTTGATTTTGCGCCAAAATAGAGAATTTCTAGAGAGAACAGCCTCACAGTACTAGGAAATCACTTTAATAAGTACTTTCTTGTTTGGTTATCCCTGACTTATTTTTTTCCATTAAAATTATAGATATGCTGAGTTACAGAAAGCTCTATAATAAAATTATATTTAAACATTAAAATAAGTTATTTTAAAACCTAAACAAAATACCTGCAATGAGCAGGAAATGTCCCTTACTGAAGAATAGCTATTATTATTGTTTCACGCTATAGCAGATGTCTTATAATCCTTGTACGTACTACCTAAAGTACTTCTACATTTTAGATCTTATATACCTCATAAATCAGAACACTTGAGTAAAACTTTTCTGATTTAATAATCTAACATTTTAATAATACTCAAAGCATCTTGCAAACAGTTTTGCCTACAGACTTCAGACAAGCTCTCTTCAGGTCATCACACTGATGACATTCTGTGATCTGTATTCTACAAAGAAGTTCAATGGACTTTCAGGCCTAAAATTTATTAATTTATACACTTCCCTTACAAAGCAGCACAACAGCAGTTACAGCTTCCTCACAAACTGTTTCAAGTTTGAGGGGTCTGGACTGATTGGCCAAGGTCAGTTTTATGAGGTTCAACAAGGCCAAGTGCCAGGTCCTGCACTTGAGTCACAACAACCCCAGGCAGTGCTACAGGCTGGGACAGAGTGGCTGGAAAGTGACCCAGCAGAAAAGGACCTGGGGGGGCTGTTTGACAGTGGCTGAACCTGAGCCAGGTGTGCCCAGGTGGCCAAGAAGGCCAATGGAACCTGGCCTGTATCAGGAATAGTGTGGCCAGCAGGACCAGGGCAGTGATCATCAATCTCTCCCCCAGGTAACAAGGGACAGGAGAAGAGGAAACGGCCTCAAGATGTCTCAGGGAAGGTTTCAATTGGATATTAGGAAAGGTTTCTTTGCTGAAAGGGTTATCAAGCATTGGAACAGGCTGCCCAGGGAGGTGGGGGGAATCACCATCTCGGGAAGTGTTCAAATGTGCAGATGTGGTGCTTAGGGACACAGTTAGTGGTGAACCTGGCAGCGGTAGGTTTATAGCTGGATAAAGGTTGGTTTACGGATGGTCTTAGAGGTCTTTTCCAACCTTAATGATTCTATAATTCTAGGTCTCATACTCTTTACTAACCTTATGTATCTCCCTTTAGCCCAAAATGGTTTGAGTTTGACTTGATAACTTGGTGAATTCTAGTGGTCAAAAGCTGTCTTCCTCCAAAAAAAGAAAAGACATCTCTGTCACACTTCATAAGTGTATTCATTTTTTTTTAATACACAGCATGAAAATAGTAGGGAACCCTCCTCCCCTTCTCTTGAAGTCTTTATGGAGTGGATGTCACTTAATTTCATTCCTTGCATAGCTTTTTCTGTTAGACACAAGCATTTTCCTATTAAATTTCCTTTATGTCTGTTATCTCCTGGGTTATTCTGCTTTTACCATTCACTTAATATCACTTTTCTTAACCTTTACAAATGAAAAAAATCCTCCCAGTGGTGTGAGAAATATTAGATTGAGGTGACAGTAAAGACTGGTGTTCAATTCCATTCACAAATTAGCAGGCAACTAATAAATCACAACAGTATTACAACAGTATGCAGGAGAAATATCCCTGCTTTGGGTAATCAATATGAAGAAACACAAATGAATAGCAGAAAATGACCAAAACTTGATGGATTGACAGGTCCGTTCTTGAATAAGGAAAGCAAAAACAAAGTTAAGCACAGAGGAAGAGATCAGGTCCAACATCTAGGTGTGAGAGTGACAGCCATGCTGTTACACAATCAAGTCTTAACATTATCATTAGCTCAGAAAAGATCCAGAAGAATATACTTTCTAAAAGTGGTACTTCAGACAATTTTTCAGCCATCTATTTAAGTCAGAGTTGGTAAAATCTGAGAGAAAACAAATGAAGAGTAGGAGAGAACCCACCATTAGAACTAGAAAACTGAAACTGAAAACACAATGTTCAGTCAGTTCTAAAGAACTGGACACAATGTTTGGGGAAATGTCCAGGAATGGTGATACAGATGGCTTCAAACTACTGTAACAAAGATCATGTTCCAACTGCTTATTCAGATGCAAAACATAGGACAAACCAGATGTAACTGCCAAGATATCACGGAAAGTTTACAGTTTTCAAGTTCTCTATTTTTCCACATCTACTGAAGAAGGTTTTCATTCTGCTAACAAAGGTTCCTGTCATTTTTTTGTCTAACTTTGCCAATTTAATTTTAGTAAGAATTTAAGGCATCAACATTAACTTAGTTTTCCCAGTACTTTTTTTATTACTTGGGAATCACTGATTCCCAGGTTTCTGATGGAAAGGATCATCACAACTCCTAGCCTGGAATCATCACAGCAAAGACTATGTGGCACCACTTACTATTCACAAGTTCAGCTAGTATTTGTCCACAGTATTTTTTACATTATAGAATAAATCAATAGTTTCAATCCAGGTACCTCAGGAGGTGAAAGTAACAGCCCATTAAAATTTGCACTCAATATGAAGTTTAAATTGCCTGGCTGAGTATTTCTGGAAAACTACCTCCTCTTACCACATTCATAAATTTTAGTCACACCACAGTCACGTGATATCTTAGTATTTCTTTTGAAAAACTAATGAGACCGCACTACTTAAAATTCTTTTAAAAGTATATATGTGAAACTCCCCCAAATAGGCAGCTTTCAGTAAAAGAGTCACCTAATTTGTCACAATTTGGATTTCTTTACTATGCTGCAAAAGGATCCAGCCGTGCATGAACTCATGAGCTGCAAGGTGAACCACAGGTAACTGAAAACTGTCATCTAAATGACAAATCCATTAAATAGTACTGGAGGTTACAAGTGATTTTTACTCATTTGAGAGGACTACCTCTACAGTTAAAGAAAAGATGCTGGTATTCAATTTAGGTACCTCTCTTATCTCACTTTCTTAGTCAAATGAAACAAAGATATGAAAATCTCTTCTGGATGGCAAAGGAAAAAAAAGGAATTGATTTGGTTAGATCGCAAGGGCATATTGGGTATAACCTTTAATTGCTGGCATTAAATGCTGATAAGGTTTTAGAGCACTAGTATTGGCTGAGAAGCCATCACCAGGATGGATAACTTCTTCTGTGAATGAGGGTGTATGCTGAGAAATCCCAATAACAACTCACAGAATCCACTTGAAAATACACTGGGGAAAGTGTTAACCTGACAGGACTGAGGCACTTCATCCTCAAGCGCCCTCTTAACTGGTGCTGGACATTCCAGGCACACACGTGGCATGTCTCTAGCACCTTTCCTCCTCTCTGCAGCTCCCACAGCCCCAGAGCTGCAGCTGTCACACTCCCACCACCCAGTTGCCTAATCAGTTCTTATTTTCCTGATAAAGATTTGGCTACACTCAGGTTCTGATTCTTCCTGCTGTTCCCATTTGTCTTCTCTCTCACCCCTCTTCCCTTACCAAATGCCCAACAGAAAATCTATCAATAGTCAAGTGTAAAAATATCCCTCCTGCACAGTGATACATTTTTCCATTCTTCTAATCCATCTGTAAAAATGGTCAGTGTTCAGTAGGATATGCCTTGAACCCAGCTGAAGGTAGACGGGTTAATATCAGGATATTAACCTGATGTATTAACCTATCATCATGCATCCAGACTCCCAGAAATCAAATCTCATAGCATCCAAATTCCTGCATGTCTTTTGCAGATGTGATGTCATACAAGCTGAGATATTCTCATGCTCACAAGGAATTGTAACTCTTTTGACTTCTCTCCAACACACTCTTTTTAATTGAAGCTGTACCTTCTGCCAGTAGGAAAGAGTTGTAAAGAGAGGAGAGGAAATAAAATACCTGTCAGTATGTCTGAAAGAAAAAAACATTAAGATAAGCCATAAGCACATGACTGCACTCTGGCATTTTGGTTAAGTACATGCCACAAAAGGATCATTTAACCTACACTGGTCTCAGAGAACTACCTTTTTAAACTTATTTTTTCATTTTTTAAAAGGAACAAGATACATAAGTCTCAGTAAAAAAATCTTCATTTGAAGAGGTTGTATCTTCCCACCAGTAATGTTGCTCATGTAAGGGAAAGTCATGATAAGCATTATCAGATTTTGCCCACTCTGCAGAAAAAAATTCTTAATGATCTTATGAGGAATCTAATTAAGCTACATTTATTTTTTTATGTTTAACCGCCACATATCAAGTATTCAAAGCTGAATTCTACTTGTTCATTAAAAAAGTATTAAAGAAGAGAGGAAAATCTACATTGAGGAAAACTTTGTAAAATTCTGAAAAGACTATGGATACAGATTTCTAAATACTACTGCCAGTTAGAAAAAAAATATCTTTTTCTTAAGTAAAAAGCCACCAAACTAATCTTTCTGTGGAATTTAATTTATACCACAAAACTTTTAGAAGACCTTCTATTATTTATCCTGAGAATACTGACAGCAAGAATGGATTGAGATGTCATAATATCCTCTAAAATACCCACATGTAAATACACATACACCCAGATGAGAAAGCAGCACATACTATCAGAAATCCATCATGCATGTACACAATACAATGGGGACTTGAGTGTCAGATCTCACATGGTGGACTTCATCAAATAAAGAATTACAGCTTTGTGTCTTCTTTGAATAGTGGACAAGGATTTTCTTCAAAGCTTTCTGTGAAATCCACTTCTAACAACCTCATAAGTCACCTTTAATCTTTAAAGTCACAAGCAAAAAGGTGCAATTTTAGAAGTGTTATAGCTACAAGAGTGAATTCTTTAACCAATTGGCCATTTTTATTAACACAATTGAATCTTAACACAACTTCCCCTAAACCTAAGCAATAATGAGATCTAAGGATTCCAGGTTTCTCATTATGAGGAGGATATCTCAAGGCTCTGCCTTGAAACAGTGCACTGAATGAGATCTGCTACCGCAACTGCATTTGTTCTCCCACAGAAAACAAAATCTGATGGCACTGTAATGAGACCAATAATACCTTGATACCACAGAAGAAAACTTGTGATAAGATAAAGGGATTTCCCTGTAGCATAGGATAAATCTGTCTGAACAAGGAAAGATCATCCCTGCTTATTCTGAAGTACACAAATTTAGTGAAATTTGCATTATAAATATGACTGCTAAATTTCATAGTAGAAGACATTCTCCTTCAGGGATTTTTCACAACTATTTACTGGTCCTTCACTCCAAACTCAATATGGGATATCAAAGTCAAGCTGAACTGCTCAGAAGTTTGTCATAACCAGAAATAAAGCTTCACGTCATGAATAATTTTATATTTATTCAAACACATAGTACTCAACCCTGACTTTACTAAGATGCCAAAATATCTGCTTTCAATGGATTTTTATAAGTGCAACTGTTTTCAGGTCAGTAAATACTCTGACTGACATATAAACAGAAACATGAATGATTTTTCATTAATAGAGTAACATTCAGGATGATACAGTGTTAGGGTTATGTTATAAATGGGATAGTTTAGCCTGGAGGAGAGAAGGCTCAGGGAGATCTTTTCAGTGGAGGGTGCAAAGAAGATGGAGCCAGGATATTTACAGAGATGTCCAGTGACATAACCAGAGGCAGTGAGCACACAGAGAACATCCGGAAATACTTCCTTGCAGAGTGTGACCAAGTGCTCTCACCCCACCTGAGCAAAGGAAGTTTGTATTTGCCCAAGTCTCCGTGTATTTA
Organism: Pomatostomus ruficeps; assembly: GCA_013400735.1. Classification (NCBI taxonomy): domain Eukaryota; kingdom Metazoa; phylum Chordata; class Aves; order Passeriformes; family Timaliidae; genus Pomatostomus; species Pomatostomus ruficeps. The sequence goes on from VYZT01064170.1 coordinate 23,617, forward strand.
TCCAACACTAATTCCAGTACCTTGAAATGTCACCACTGGAGGATACTGCAGTAGAGGCTCAACTACATACTACAGATCCATTCAAAATCAGAAAGTCAGTGAAGCAGCGCCCATTCAGCTTTCTTGCTTTTGAGCCACTTCTGAACAACCCAAGTTGTACCAGCAATTCTTTCACAGCTTACAATGCACACAGCACCAGCTAAGCTAGTGACAAATTGAATTTTGAAGTAAGTATGTATTTAGAAGATAAGAAATGTGAGAAGTTCTTTCTGGGTGTTAAAATTAAGTCTGTTTTGGATTAGAAGAAAAAAAAAAACCTGAGAGTTTGGTTCTATACTAATATTTAAGTAGGCTAATAGCAAATATTCTGGCTAATACTGAAATTAGTGAGGTTTTCCTACTGTGATGCCTTTTTCTTTTTTTGTTCACTGCTTTAAACTGTTTTACAAATATGCTGAAACTACAGCTTTGAATGGCTTTAACAACATAGGAGCTATTGATTTTTGCACCCAGTTCCAAGAGCTGATGAATGTCCTTTTTCCACTTCAGGAGGAGAGAGATGACAGCTCTTCCATCTGTTGGGACTGAGAACCTTTGTTGCTGAAACACAGCTAGGCCTTTTTTTCCCCTAAGGGAGGAAAACCAGAAAAAACTTGGCCATGTAGATGTTCTTTAATAGACAGTGCTTAAATTGAGAGTCTACAGCAACATGGGCTGCTTTCTATAGTGGGTTTGTTTGACTCCCAGGCACCGGAGCCAAGGGAGATGGCAGCATTATTTGCTGAATGTTGCTGTTACTGCAAGATAAATACAGCAATTCTTCTTTTTATCTGTGAAGTGCCTTTCAGATAAATAGTCTGATCTGAAGTAAAGCCCTTTGCTGTTTAAAAACAAAACCAGAAAAGATCTGTTTTCCCAACAAAAGCAGGACAAAGCAGAGATGGATTTGGACCTGATGTTTAAGACCAGCATTTGATACCATCCCAACCAGTGTTACATTAGCAAGAGGGGGAGAAAAGAAAAAAAAAATTAAAAGGAAGCTCAAGAAAAATGCCACTGAAGAAATTATTAAATAGAAACAAGACAATATCAAGGCTGTAATTTGCAGGACCTTTACTGTCAGGTTCTGCAAAATCAGTCAGTAACAAGCCCTGGCCGAGAAGCAGGGCCCAGCGGGGCCATTAGGACAGGGTTAGGACTGAACGACAACTCTCCAGTGGAAGGGTTGTGCTCTAAGCTGCTGATTGCTGAAACAGCATTTTAGAAGGAAAATAATCTGGAAGAAATTTTGTTCTCTATTTCACCTTTGAAGGATTAGAAGGTAGAAATGCTTTTGCACATAAGAAGGAGAGAGCCAGGGACTGTTTTCTCCTCTTCCAAGTTCAACATATATTTAACTATACTGCATCCTAGTACTTTCATGTACCAATGACATACAACAAATTGTCAATTACAAACATGTTGTTTCCAAGAATCCAACATAAAGATAAAAGATGTTACTAAATGCATTATATGCATCTATTAGCCTAGGTCAAAGAGTTCCCCCTGCTCCCACTGTATTTCCCCAATACCAAATGCAGATACTTGTTCCTGAAATCTCAAATGGTGGAAGCCTCACATTATCTCCAGGCTAGCTGTTTTAAGGCTTCACCCTCCTATTGTTCAGAAGTATTTTTCTGATGTATAACCTAAATCTTCCTTGCTGCAATTCAAGCCTGTTTCTCACTGATCTCCCTGCAAAAGACCATGAATGCACTCTCTGCCTCTTTGCAACAGCTTTTTATATATTTGAAAGCTGTTATCATGACACCTTAGTCCTACTTTCTCTGTATAAAAAAAAAAAAAAAATCCAATCCTTCAACCTTTTCTTATTAGGGTTGTGGGGGTTTTTTATAGCAGACTCATGAAGACTCTTGTTTTTTGCTGAGCTCTCCTAAATTTGTCCATATCCTTTTTGACCTTCAGAGAATCAAGGAAGACTAAAGAATTCCTTCTGATGTTTAACACAATATTCCTGTGTTCCTGTCACACACTCCAGATGGTGCTTGACACCATTGACAAGAGATTGTTTACCTAAGTTCAAGTTAAAATTGACTATTAGTGCACACTTTCTCTTGTACGGCTGATGCCTAAGGAGTCATTACCCATCCTCTGCTTGTACAGTTAATTATTCTGATCTAAATATAGAAGCTTAAATCTGTCCTTTCTATATAGCAACCCAGCTAAGCTTATTTTATTTTTTCCATAGTGTTGCAGTAACAGAATGGCTAGAATGCTTTTATATTCACAGAATTCAGACTTTGTCTTCTAAACATCACTGTATGTTTTAAAATGTTTTTGTTGTGACCTGAAGACTGAATAAGCAGTCTCTGTCCTTCACTCAAAGTATTTGATGAAAATAAAGAATAGCAATTGGGCTCCTAAAAAGTCCCATTTGATATATCTGTCTGTTCTGACAGATTTTCTAATGTATAAGTGTATATAGACATCTACAGCTTCTCTTCTATCTGTCACAACTGTTAAGCTGTCAGAATAGAGAAATGAATTTATGACACTTCTTCCTTTTCCTGATTATCCTTGGTTTCTTGATTACAGTTATTACACAATTATAATCTTCTAGTTGCTTACAAAAAATTACTTATTTGTTGCAATGCTTTTCTAAAAAATTAGTTAAATTGACAACCTTGTAATGCCAAGATTTTTCCTCCTTCCCTTATTTTACAGACGGCATTATGTTTGCCCTTTTCACTCAGGTTTTGCTTAAAATCTATCATGGCACTGAAGGCCGGCCAATTTCAAAAAACTTGGAGTATTTCTTGCCTATGTGCCTATGGAGCCTCAGTCTGGTAGGTGTTCTCAAAGCACGAGTAACGTTTTCCACCAGCACAAAGACCTGCACAAAATGCAGCAGTGGCAGGGTAGAAGTTTGGAGTCCAACGTTTTCCTCTACCCGGAAGGGTTCAAATCCACGTCTCCAATGAAAGCAGCCCCAGGTACGGAATTACCTCTCAGGAGGGCGCAGCAGGGAGGAACAGGGATTATGAAGCCTTGCAGCCCTTCTTACACCACCACTCCCATGTTTTATAGCAAACAGCCTTTGCTTAGTACAGAACCTGAATCACAAGGATTCATATCACCCCTCTGTGTTCTTTCCTCTCTCACTTCTTGTTCCTTACAGGGCACAAGGGGACAGTTTCAGCAGGACTGGACAGTCAGAGCCCATCATGCTGATGACAGCACCAAACAGGTCTCTTTCACCTCCTATGCAAATACTCCACTAACACAGGACATTAGCATGTTCAGAAGTCCCCTCCAAACTACAGCTAAAAGACTACTGCCATCTGCCTGTAGTGTGGGTATCTAATAAGGTTCCACACCTGGAGGTCTGTCCAAATTACTATAATTGACAATATTTAAAAATACCAATCGTTACATATATATATTCTAAAAGTCAGTGCTAATATTTAGCAAATTCCTTTAGAACCATATTTTCTGTTTCACCTTAGTGTATTGAATTAATTTACATCAGCAAAACTGAAATCACCTTGCTAGAAAAACAGATTGAGGCCATGTACTTAGAAGGACTGACACAGCCTGTGTGCCTGAAAACATCACTGCAAGAATGCTTACTCACTCCTTAGATGAACTAAAAGAAAAATACTACACTAATTTCTTAACACATAAAAATACACATCTCAATCCACCCATACACACAGAGCAGTGATCACAATCAGAAAGCATAGCCTGAGAAGTAGTTAAATGTCAAAAAAGCACACAATCCCTCCCCCCAAGAAAAATATCTTTTAATGGTATCTGTCGATCGTACTTTTAGTTGGCTTCATAACAGTGACAAAAAAACCACTACATTTAACATATCAAAAATTTCTGATCACCATAATAATTCTCTATGCTGGATTTCTTTAAATGTTAAAAAAAGATAAAGAAAAAAAAAAAAAAACCAGCAAAACACAAAACCAAAAAACCAAACCAAACCAAAAAACTCAAACAAACAAAAAAAACCACAACCAAAACTAGAAGATTGCACTTATCAAAAGTATATGGAAGCTATTTATTATTCCTTACTTCAGGATGGACAGAAATGGTACAAGTAGAGCATGGAAAGTAGGCAACAAAAAGATAGAAATGTACTGTAGCTAAGTTAGAAAATAATAAAAACTGCTCTATTATAAGGTACAAAGCATCAGCAAGTGCTTAGAAAAGATGATTACAAAAGACATTATCATGATTATTACAGAACCATATAACATGGGAATGCCTGTGGGTGTTCCCCTTATACATGTGGGATTTAGCAGCAAAGAAAATTAATACAAATAAAGCAATAAGAATCCTCTCCAGACTTTGGTTTAGCTCTGCATGGCCTGCTTTGTCATTCCAATTGATCAATTGGTTTTTAGTGTTAGCAGGAGGTTATCTTGGATTGCATTTGCATGTTTGCAGGCTTATTTAAACTGTAACACAGTAGAAACTGTCAACCCTTGAAACAAAAATCTGACAAGTTTTTTGGAAGTAACTACAACATATAAATAGCTACATAGTTTATAAATCCAGGACAATTATAAGGTCTTCAGGCTGTTTTATCCATTCCTCTTGGAAGTCTTCTCTAAAAACTTTTAGCTCCAATTTAACAAGGATAAAGTTTCCTCTTAAATTAATGGCTTAGGCTGAGAACATCTCCAACACCCAACCAAAATGAACAATGGCAGAGGAACCGGTCTTGTTTTGAAATTCAGGCACGGAGAAACACCTCTGATCACAGAAAAAGGCGAAACCTAAGAAACTATTGTCTCTGTAATTTAATGGAAGAAGAAATAACCACATCTGTTTTGCAGAAAAAAGAAATGCTTACACTGCAGTTCCCCTAAAATGCTGAAGTTTGTTTAAAATGCTGAAGTTATGTCAGCTTCACCACCCTTTCATTAATAACACACAGTTATCTG
>VYZT01064192.1:0-19550 GCA_013400735.1 Pomatostomus ruficeps
GAAGGAGGAAGGGGAGATATTTGGAGCGACACTGTTTGTCTTCCCAAGTAATTATTACATGTGATAGAGCCCTGGTCTCCTGGGAATGGTTGAATACCGGCCTGCCCATGGGAAGTAGTGAACCAATTCCTCATTTTTCTCTGCTTTTGTTTTATCTATTAAACTGTCTTATCTCAACCCATGAGTTTCTCTCACTTTTACCTTTTTGATTCTCTCCCCCATCCCACTGGGGGAAAGTAAGCGAGCAGTTGTGTGGTGCTTAGTTGCCAGATTGGGTTAAACCATTGCACCCACTTAGAACAGCTTTAATCCTTCCACTCCACAGAGAAAGCAAATCCAGACTTCAAGAAGGACAGTCACTGTTATTGGCATAATGGTATCGAGGATGGGAAAACAACCAGAAGCTCCACCACTAAGACAGAGCCTCCTCCTCCTTGTACCCGAAGGATTTATCCAGTTCTGAGTTAGCCAATAGTCCCACCTCTGAGATGCAGGGACTGGTTACGTACATCATTGCCTTCCAGCTCAAACACTTCGAACTGCAGAGAGATCCGGTACTGGGCTGGAGCTACCACCTGCCAGACGCAGTTTTTGTTAGTAGGATATTCCTTGGGCCATCCAGGGCTAGTAATGGTCCCATTGAGCTTGGTGATGAAGCCCCCACAGGCAGCTGGAGAGGCAATAAATGAACACAAGTTTTACTTGGTTCTGTTCAGACACACAGATTGGGCCACAGTGTTAACTATCAAATGAACCAGATCCTGGGTGGTGGCACATTTCAAATCCCAGCCTTCAGAACAGGCTTAAAATGCTGGGAAGTGTGAAGAAGACAGAAACTTCACCTGCTGTAAATCACCACCAGTCAAACACACCCAGTGAGGCTATGGCCCTGAGAACCACCACGTAAGACTAATTTCCTTTATAATCTCTATCCTTGGGCTTACTGTCAATCAGTTGACTTGACATGCACAACACAGCTGTAAAGGCCAGCTTGGTAAATTCACCTACACTCAGTGCTACAAACCTTACTATTGCAAGTATATTAGTAACAGAATAATTACAAGATAATGGAATCCTAGGGAAGACACACCTGTCAACTCTACAGTAGTTTATTATATATGGACTGCATCTTCTCTAGGGAAAGTTGAATACAAAGTCAAGACTTAGTTTTATTATCCCATTTCCTTTAAAAATTTAGGACATCTCAGCTTCATCCTCTTGTGGAAGGGCAGGGCTGTTACCTCAAAGGAGTAAACCTCAATTTGCTGCAAAATTCTATCTGCAATAAAGCAATTTTTTTTTTCTCACTGTTTCTTGAGAGTTATGGCCACATGTTCAAAACCTACAGCAATAAAAGCTTTTTGTGTCTTGTTCCCAGCATCATTTTGCATTAAGAGGACTAACCCAAGGGAGCAACTTCAATACAAATAGAGTAGCAAGCAAGTGGTTTTGGAGGAAAAAAAAGCAATTTGCTCTGATGTATATTGCTACAGTTTTGAAGACTATCCTTTCTGTTTTGCCCACATATGAAGTTTAAAATAGGAGGTTAAGAGTGAAGCTCAAAAATAACCCCTGCCAAGTTACAGCAACTGGCCTGCTCAAAATTACAAGAAATTACTTTAGAAAACAAAACAAAAAACTTTAAAAAGTCTTTTGCACACATCTGACTCTGCCCTCAGCAAGTCAATAGCACTCTTACCCAAACAGTTTGACAAAAGCAGAAGTCAGGGCAAACCGGGTGATGTTGAGAGCATCACTGACAGCCTGTGGAGATCCCTACATGTTCCTACAGACAGAGTTTTGAAACAAGAACAGTGGATGGATTCTCAGCACCCCAACAGCTGTATTGTTGGCAGAAGAAACAATTGTTGCATGAGATTAACTCTCTAATAAGCTGACACAAATAGCTTCTATTATAGACATGGGGTTTTTTCCTCCATAACAGAGAAAGGGAGGAAAATTCTCTTCATTATGGAGAAAAGTCTGTTTAGCATGCAGACAGAACATTGATATTTTATTATATGAAGCAAATTCCTTTTTGAAAAACAAATAAATTCAGCTTTAGATTTAAATACTTTTGGGCCACTCAATGGTTAGGCTGTAAGGCCTACTTCCCTTATGCTGCACTGTGGGAAATCTGGTCTGAACAGCAATCTCTGGCCATGAAGGACAACTGGGTTTAGGGACGTTTAGCAGTATAGAATCAGAGTATTTTCAGGTTTTTTTACCAAAACTTGTTTTTCAATGGAAGATGTTAACAAAAAAAGATTTCAGTTGGGGGAAAATAAAGTGAAATAAAGAGGATGCAGGGGCAAGGAAAATCACTTACAAGACTGTTCAATTCCATTATTAGCTGTAGGATGTATCCTACAGTCAGATGATTCAATCTATAGGTTACTTACCTTCACAGCTCTTTTTATCAGCTGTCAACTCATAGCCAGGCTCACAGGTGCATTTGTAACTGCCCAGTGTGTTCTCACAGTGCTGCTCACACCCACCATTGTCCGGCAGAGAACATTCATCCATCTCTGTCAGGAGAAAACCAGAGCAAGTCACACTTTCCTGACCACCCAAAACCCTGATATTCCTCATGCAACCCTTCTGGACAAAAGGAACAGAACACTGACTGCTGAGCCAAGACCGTGGAGCAGGCATTGCAGCAAAGCTCACAAGTGCTGAAACACTCCTAACACCAGAACCATGAAGGACTGCCATTACTGCTACTAGCCAACAGTGCTTTTTCTAGACACAAGCAGGAAAACACAGTCTCCTGCAAAGACTTCACTGCCTTTTGTTCTCATATGCCTTTTCTTTTTTTTGCTTTGTTTTGTTTTGTTTGTTAGATGTTTTAATAAAAAAAGNTTTGTTTTAAATTCCTCAAGCCCTTGAGTAACTTGAGCTACCAGGAACCAACCCATTATGGCACACACAGTAATGGAGCTGAGGAAGGTCATACCCATGGAACAAGGTGCAGCAAAGGAGCTGTGAGGACACACAAGTACTCCTGCCTTTTCACAGGAACATGACGTCTTGCTACCCTAGACTTTGAAGTCAGGTTTTTCAATCACATCTCAACAGCCTGAACTGACATTTTAATATAAAGATAGCCACTGGCTTCTCACCCTGACCCCTGATTCCACATACATCCCTTAACAGATGGTTTTATTAATATGGCTGTGGTGGGTTGGCCTCAGCTAGCAGCCAAACTCCCACCTAGCTCCTGGTTCACTCCCTGGCCTGCCACTCCTATGGAATGAGGAAGAAAACAGGAAGAATAAGAGCAAGAAAGTCCTGGGTTAAGACAAATTATTCACCAATTACTGTTCTGTTTAAACAGACTCAATTTTGGGGAATTTAACTTAATTTTCTGCCAACTCATACAAATATTTGAGTGCTGGTTTAGGTACTGGGAAACAAAAACTGAAAACAAGTCTGTTAAAACACTTACAGAAAACACCTTTCCGCTTCCCTTTCCTGGCTCAGCTTCACTCCAAGCTCTTCTCTCCTTGTCTTGTACCCCTACAAGTTACACTCAGCCCCTTTAGCAAAGCCACATGTGTGCAAAGGCAGTAGGGGATGGGGAGCCACAGGAAGTACATGACCCTGCTCCTCCTTCTCATTCTTTTCCCCTGCTACAGGTAGATGAACTAACACTTCAACCATATACAAAATAGGCCCCAGTGATACAAACAATTTGTTGCCAAAATGAAGGTAACTAACAAGAATAATCCTGGAGATATCCCATGAGATATAGCTGACTGGGTGGACATGAGGTAATTCTCCCCATATCTTCCTGGCATTGCATCTTGGGTGTGACCAAAGGCTTCCCTCACTAAGCTGATTGCAGGTTTATTTTCTCTGAAAAGTTAGACACTACCATTGTATGTTCTCACAAAGCATAGCATTCAATTCCATCCTTAACTCTGATTTTTTTAGGCGAAATTATTTTCTTTCAATGTTGTAAGACATTTATTGAAGCTCTATTCCTTTCATAATTCATTAAGGCAAAGCTTACCCATTGCTCAATCAGCTATGAGAAGCAGTGTGAAGAGTGCCTGCAGAGCCATCTAATCTGTTCCCTTTGCTCATGGAGTGTCTGGTAGTCACAATCCTGCTGGATATGGAGATAGAGACTGCAGAGTCCAGATTCCAGCTTGAAACTCCACATGTAGCCTGCAGCTGTGTCTACCCAGCTTTTGCACACAAACATCAGTTCTGCCCACAATGCAAACTGGCAAGAAATGTGTAGCTTTGACTACTGTGATGCTTGGGCCAAGCAAAACCACTGTGCTCCTCAGCTGAATTTACTGGCATGGATTTAAAAACACCCTAACCATCCACAAGCTACAGGGTTTCTGGTTCAAACATGAGAAATCTAAGCAGACACTGAAAGATCTAGTCTGCCAGCAAAAACTCCACAGAAAATACCCGTGTCTCCAATTGTACTAGTGTACAAGTCTACACATTTTTGTATTTAAAAAAAAAAGGAGGAAATTTATTTCTGACTATCTGTATCACAAAGAAAGCACTCCAGGTTCAGGTGTCTAACTTCCTTGCCCTATAAACTTGTTGGTGAAACTCAGATTTTAGAGAATGACTTGCTGTGTCTCCATGTAGTGCTAGTCTCTGAAAGACATCTCTGCCACAGCTAGACTGCACTGTTCACTCCTGAAAGGAGCCAAAATATCTTTAGGAAGGTGTATTCTCTGTGTCTTTTTGGAACCTGAGAAATTTAAACAAGGAAGTCTAGGTACTGTGAGAGTTGTCCCGGGACTGAGATTAAACATCACAGTATTTGCCAGTGATCTTGCAATCACCCTTTGTCACAGTCCTTTAAGACCTCTCAAATTTACAGGCAAATACAATCTGCAAATTAAACTTTTTTTAACTTTTTTTTGTTTTTTGCACATAAGTGCATGATTTAAGAATTATGGATTATAATGTATGACGTTTTATGGTGTGAATGGTGAATAAGTGAATTCATGAGAAAGACTAGCCTGAGCAAAGGGGATTGAACCCTGACATGTTTGTTTTAAATCTTAAGTTCATGAAATAAAGTTTAATTCACAGAGTACATTCTCCTGAAAATTTGAGAAACCTAACCGGACCATGACACCCTTAACATGAGACAAAAGTTAAGGTAGAAATAAATAAAGGACTTACACAATCCAAATATTGGCATTGCAACTAGTATTTCTGTACAACTGTCACTGAACCCAAGACAAACATGACTGTCTGCCCCCCAGCAGCTCCATAGGTATTTTCCCAAGCAGTTAGATATTTGGTTCTTGCCTCTATAAAGTCACCAGGATGCTGGTAAAGGACCATGTCTGGGGTCCAGCTCTTAAAAAAAAGACAAAATTTAAAAATCTTAGTTTTACTCATATCTTTGTGAAGAGAATCTCAGTTTAGGAACACAATTGTTTCCTAAAGGTCTCGGTATTCTTTATCTGGGACTCTACTTGCATTCAGATTTACCCTCTCTCCAGAGGTTTCTATTGGAATAGAACTTAAGTGGAGAGCTGTTTTTTATACTTCTTGTGCAGTATTAGTACTTCTTTGAAAATGTCAGTGTCCTCTAGCATGGCTAAATGGAGGTGACATTCTGACCAGCAGTGGAACATCTATGCTGACACCAGCCCAGGGCTGCTTTCTGTCCTAATCAGGGAGGTGTTCCTGCCCCAGCATCAACCCCCTCTACACTCTCAAAGTAATTTGTCTATAAATTCGGCTTTTGCAGTTGTACAAACAAACCTTAAGTACAAGTAGATAGAATGATAATTGGTCCTTTGTGCATGGCAGTATCTTAAGGGATGAATCGTCCCCAGCCTTGACTGTGAGAGGGACTAGATCACATACCTTTAAAGAAATTTGCTGCAAAGCCTGCTTTATTGATGGTTGCATCAGATGAAAACTTCATCCATACTTTGTTTGAACTGGATTTGATGTCTTCTGGCTTCTCGTAGCCGCAGAAGTGGCCGATCAGTGGGCTCTGTTCAGTGAGGCCATCTCGGATCTCCAGGTAGTCGTAAGAGCATGCGTCGTGCCATTCAATCTGAAATAGGAAAAGTGCGTGCCTGTCCCTCACTGGTAAGAGTTCTGCCAGGCTGGCGACACAGTTAGACTGGCCACAGATCAGCTCCCCAAACAACTGGCTACAACTGAGTACTTGCTGTGGCTGCCACTGAGCTCTTCTGCAGTTCAAACTGCATTCAAGCCTAGGCACATCTCAGTTCTGCCGCTACTTCATGGCTATCCTGCAGTGAAACCCAGTCCCTGACTATCTACAAATAGAGAATGAGAAGCTGTAAGAAACAGAGCAGAATGACCACAAAAAAACCCGGTTCACGGAATAGCTGTGGGGAGGTAGTGGTGTCAGCCCTTTACAGGACAAGCATCGGGAGCGTACACAAGCCACTGGAGCCTGTGGGATAGAGGGGATTTATGCATCAGCCAAGGTCCTGTCCAGTCCCGTCTGTGACCTAACAACAGTAATCAGAGACTGATCACTGGCATGTAGCTAAGAGTGTAAGACATCCTATAACCTGTAGAAAAAAACTCTTTGTGAGCTCTTCAAAGCCTGTCTGCCATCTGGAAACACGGTGTTTCTTTGGGGAGTCACATCTTGCAATCTGACAAGTCCCAGTGACACCAACAAGAGTTTTTTGCCTGGATTGTGACCATTTACCTCCATTTGACCAGAGTGAAAGTTTAAGGACTCATGAGTCCCTATTTAACATCACCAATATGTTTGAGTTCCTTCTAAATCTTTCTGTCTAGAGTAATGGTTTTTAAAACACAGCATATTTTAAACTTGGCTTCAAAATCTCTGAGCAAATGTCTGGTAAGGTAAATGATACTCTGAAGTAGTCAAAAGATATATTATTATTGTTATTATCATCATCATTACCTTCTTCATTGTAAAGGGTCTGTAGAGGCAAAATAATATCTGTAATATAATATACGATGACATTTCTCACCTCAAAGGCTTGGAATGTGATTCCTATGTGAAAACCCTCAGAAACTGTGATCTTCCAGATACACTCTTTGGAAGGTCTGTAGTCATCTGGGTAATTGGGAGATTGGATCTGGCCAGCATCTTTGTGTATTTCTCCACCGCAAATAGCTTCATAAAAAAGAAACAGCAAACCCACGAGATTGCAAGTTTCTCTGTAGGTAAAGCCTACTCCATATGCACCTTTCTCATCAAATCTGTATCAGTATCGCTTGCTATATGAAGGCAACACACAAGTCACGGAAGTTTTCACAAATCTAACATTTTGTCTTAGTGACAATGTCTCCTATCTTGCTGTGCTAACGCCCTCAGAAGGTGAGCTCACTGGGGCAGAGAATTTTTATAAATCTGTGTTATTCATACTTGTGCTCACCTGCATATCTGCTTGAAACTTGCTACCAGCATTAAGAACCAAGAAAAGTTGTATGGGGGGAAGTTGCAAATCTAATCCAGCCACACGATGGCAACATTAACAAGCACGACTTGAGCTGTTCACTACCAGACCATCAGGCTGACTGCTATGCATGAAAAATTAAGTTTTAGTGCCAAATGTAAGAATAAGTTTAAATACTAAAATAGAAAAATTAATGAAAATCTCGTTTAATACAAAACTAGTAAAGACCTTGAAGACAACAGCAGTTCAGCAAAATCGTCTGCAAGACTGTGTAAGAAATGAAAGTAAGATCACAGGCTAAAACCTGTTTTACCCCATGATGCACAACACACGTCTACAAAATACATGAATGCTTTGGCTGTGCCTAAAGGACACAAAAGGAAATGAAAAGCACCAGCAGAAAGTACAAGAGAGATGGTACTGCCAGCTATCACCCATCCTCACCCTTGGCTTCTCCCCACAACGCACTGCATTAGCAATTCAGATATGGGTCTCCCTGTAGTGTCCTACAAATTGCTTGCATTGGGTAACACTCTCTCCGTCTTGCATTGTAAGCTGCTAAAGTAACTGAGCAAAAAAAGCACTGCTTCATTAGTGCAGGGCTAATCTCTTTCTTACAGAATCAGTGCCAAAGCACCATCAAAAGGTTGCACCTAAAAATTCAGCTGCAGAGCACAATTTAGATTGCAATTTGAGTTCATATATTCAGAACTATAAGGGGTGCTTGAGAAAACCTCTGAAGGACCCTATAAAGAGCTGTCTCCTCCACCTAACTTTATTGCCTGAGCACAGAAGTCACAAAACAGCTGAGCAAGCCACTTAACAAAGGGCAAAAGAAACAAGCCATTATCAGAGCTTCCTGAAGAGGGAAATAGGGATTAAAGACAATTTTTGAAAAATCTCCTATTTCAGCAAATAAATTATGGAGAGACGTGTAGATAATCTCACTACCTGCTGTTCTGACAAGAGGAGGCTGAGATAAGAAAGGGCCATCTCTGTGTCTGTAGTGCAAGCTGGTTTACACCAGTCATACTCTGTGCTTGCTGTCAGGCATAGCCATGGATTTCATAGCCTTCCAATGGGAAATTTCTTGCAGGAAAGGGTTATATAAAAAGCCACTCTTGAAGAGGTAGGAAAATATGAACTTGGAGTTTGTTTGACTACTAGATGCACATTCAACTTTCAGTTGCTCTATTCAAAAGTGAAGTGAAACAACCTCCTATTTACTGGATCTTTAGGGATCATTTATTAATCAACAGGAAATATGGGAAATTGTCAAGGGAAAACAAAGTCACTTTGCAAAGTGACTTTGGAATGTACCCAATGCAAATTTTTTTTCCTTCCAATACCCTTTAGCAATATGAAGGATGATGCCATACACACTAATCTGATCACTTCTAATTCCAACAAACTAACATAAAGGGGGTGTTACAAACCACATGGTCCAGGCAGCATCTGCTTTTCAGGGGAGATGTTAAAAAAAAACCAAACCAACATCAGGCAAGCTACCTCTGTCTCTGGGGCAACAATTCCTGCAGAAACCAGATATTTCTCCTGTGAAACAGATTTGTTAGCCCCAAACTGCTGTGAAATCCTCATATGCTTTATTTGCACTTCCCCAACAGTCCCATGTTTGCTTCACTTCCCTCTGTTAGTATCATTATTCATGAGTTTATGGGACACTTGGGCACTGGGCTTCCAGCATTATGCTTGTTCCTTTGGCTGAAGAACGAAGATGATGCAATGTCAGCACCAATACAGTCAACCTCAATACTGTTGACAACACTGGTATTTCTAAGAAAAATGCCTGCTGCCCAGACAACAATGAAGGCTTTTAATACATTTTAGAATCATTATTGCAAAAAATATAAGCATACATGGAAAAGGGAAGTTACTAATTTGTAATGACTGTAGTAGTATTGCTTCTCCTCTGAAGCAGTTTCATCATCTTAGTGCCATGCAAGTGCCTAAAATACCTGACCTGTAGAAGATCTGACATGCTAATTTCCAATCTTCTCTAAGTAAAACATACAAGGGAGAAAAAATAGAACAATCTTTGCATTTGAGAAAAAAAACCAAACAAAAACCAAAACCACCCCAAGACAATCTGTATTAAGTGATATAAAATGTATGATCCCAAACACAACCTTGCCTGTTAAAATACTGAAAGAAACTCTTGCTCCATACACTCCTGCTTGCAAGGGCTGGTTAGAACAAACAGAACCTGGCCTAAGTATGCAAGCTATTGCTTTGCGTTGCTATCTTGTTGCACCCCCCCAAAATGCAATGATCTAGTTGGAAAATCCATGCCTTGTCTACTGAAACAAGCCACAAAATCTGCCAATTCCCGTAAAAACAAGACCATGGCTGTATCTAACCACACAGTGCAGCAGAACTCCTGCTGATCCCATAGAACCCCTGCGTCTTGTTTTGTCTGCTCCATACACTGTGACACACTTGTAGCTAAGGGCTGTACCTTCATACACCGCAAAGAAGCCTTTGCCCAGGATGTTACTGCTGCTCCGGAACTCGATCCACAGTCTGCTGTCCGTGGAGATTACTGGTTCAGGAGTCTTGTCACCACAAAATCTACCTAGAGGGCAGGAAAGAGACAATAAAGATCTCTATGATCTCCTGAGGAACATCACAGCGAAGCAGGCACCTGTGACTCTGGGAAGCAAAGAGTCTTTGGTTAAAGGAGTGTCCTTGTGTAAAACACCCTTTCACTGCCATCACTTGTGCTTTTGAATAAGCTTCTGGGTTCTCCCTCCATTACTTCATATTCAATTACTAAGTGAATTAAAGTTCTCTTCAGCTGGGAGCAGAATCCAGTAGTTACAGATGAAGCCTCTATTGCCCTGGTAAATTCAAAAGGGCTCTTGCCTTGATCACATAATTAAGCAAATGACAAATGAGCTGGTGTGGTGAGGAAGCATCCCCCTGTCCTTCTAGAGAAGTGGCATTAGAGAATATCCTTTTCACCTGTTAAGCCTTGAAAACTCCTTCAGCACTTTGCACCCAGGAGCAAATAGTCCAAGTCAAACCAAGGGCAGGACATGGCCATGCTGATGAGAAAAAAAACCTTATCTCATTCTCTGCTCAACAAATCCCACTTAAGCTTCTGCAGTCATTTATTTTCTTTCAAGAGAAAGAGATCAGGAGCCATTTTGCTCCATGATTCCCCCAGCATTGAGCTCTCTGGCATATACCAGCACTGGTAAACTCCCAAATTTTGCCAGTAAGAATGAATCCTGAGACAGAACAGCTGCAGATGGTATCTGCAGCCCAGACAGCCTCAACAACCCCAATTTGGTGCTCCTCTATCTATTGCAGCCAGAAGCCCCTCACAGAAACAGTGCAAGCGTCAAGTACGCACTGAGGGTCAGGGACCTGCACTTGGGTCAGGAGCTTGCACAGAGTAAACATGGTTTTTCACTTCAGCTGACAGCAGCAGCACTATACACTGAATTCAACATGGTCTTGGTACCCTGTCCAACTGAACCCCAGCCAGAATTTGACAGAGGCAGAGAGCAGTTCTTTAGGTTGAATTCAGTCAGGACAGAGGTGATAGGGATCCTGGCCCTCCAACACCAGGCAAAGGCATCTTTGAACAACATCCACTGGGTAAAAAACTGGTTAATGCCCCACCTTCAAGACAGCATCTTATTTCCCATTAATTGGCTAGGAATGGCAGTTTCACTGCCAGCTTTTTTTTTTTCCCTTGCAGAGTCATCCATTCAAATATTATCTTGGACCCAGCTTTACCCATCTACTATTGTGCGCCTAACCTGCCCAGTGCTGTTGGGGCAGCATGACAGCCCTGCAGCATACGAATAGCATCTCCTATCTCCACTCCCAAAGGGGATGCTAAAAACAGCATCAGCACTGCAAAGCTCCTTCTTCTAGGGTCACTGAGCAACTTCCTCCTGGATTTAGACTTGGAGTTTAACAAGGGTGTCAAAAAGAGGAAACGCAGATGAGGAACAAGAATGAGCAAGCTCCTCAGAGTGTGATAAAGGGCCCATTCATAAAAAGTTATACACCATTTAAAGGCTGGGTTTTCACACACTTCCCTGGGAAAATATGCAGCACACATGTATTTTTTCTCTCCACAAGAAGCCCATGCTTTCACAATTCACACTAATCCTCCTCCCCACCCCCTGCTGAATTGCCGTCTGTCTGCCTCTTCCGACCTAATTTCATGGGCTCAGCCCCATGCGGGAGCCATGGCCACTCATGCAGCGTCTCCTTCCAGATGGAAACACTCCCAAGTCCACCTGCACTAGGGGGACGGGGAGGTGCTTGGCTTCTGAAGTACCTTTAAATTACTCAGCAGAAAAAAAAATAACGAGGAGCTAAGTTGCAGCTGTTGGAGCAAAGTCACCTGACGCATATGCAGCAGAGAACAGCAATAGATGATGCCAACCCCAAAATAGGCAGTAAATAGTAAAACTAGCTGCCAACTGCACTGAAAGGTAGGCCCACCGAAACCTGGGAAGAAGAATGGCTTCAGCCTCAGCACCTCACCTGGTACAAGGGCTAGGATGTCCAGTGGGGTTAAGGAGAGCACCCAAACCTCCCTAAACCCTCTGACCCAATCCTGACTAGCCCGGTCCTGTGCTGCAGCATGGGGTGCAGCCCCTCTAACACAGCTGGGGATGCTGCCCAACCCGATTGCTTCTTTCCCTTTTTAGGCAGAAGGAGCTGTTTGCAGTGCCGCATTTTACATGTTTGGGACACCAAGCTTGGGGATGTGGTCAGGATCAGAGGCAGTGGCAAAGTAGGTGGGACTCCTGAACCACTCAGGGTGACAGAAGACTTGCAGTTATGATAGCAGGAGGCAGAGAAACAGAGAGGATACAGAGGAGCTACACTTCCTAGAGATCTCTAGGAGCAGAGTGAAGTCCTTGCACAATTTGACATGATAGGCATGGTCTAGCAAGTTCCCTGCTAGGAGTACAGAGGCTCAAAGTAGAGAGTACTGTGTATTTGTAAACACAACTACATGAGAAATAATGGCAGGACCTTGGGTCAGGAGCTGCACAGCTGCTTCATTCTGACTGCCTGACAGTTCCTCCCTGGACTTAGGAAAGACCAATAATAAAATCCCAGAGACCACATTTCTAGACCCAGCCAGGGCCCTGACTCACTTCTCTCCCTGCCTCATTTCTCAAGCTGGAAAAAGAAGGAATAAAGCCTTTGTGACCAAAGGGCTTGGAGCATGGATCATTTGGAGTGAGTACAGCACACCGACATCTCTGGATGGAGACACTTACGGATGGTCTGGGCACTGGCTGGACCTAGGCTCCTTCCAAATAAAGGAAAGTCTGTTTCTGTTTGTTTTCCCCACCCACTCTCCAAAGCATCAAGAAGAACACACAAAATGTTACTTAAAATGAAATAGCTACTCACCCAATAACGGGGCCTTCCTCCAGTAGCCATCACGGACCTCCACATAATCATACCAGCAAAGGCGACTTTTAAATAGGTCCATTGATGTGAAATTTAACATAATCTGAAAGGAGAGAGTGCACATTTCTCTTTGGGGAGGGAGTTACTTTAAAGAGAAGACTTGTTTCATTTTTGCGACAATGCTGCCTAAGTGAGTATGCAGGCAAAAACAGCTGGGCCACTGGTGGGATTTGTACACCACCTTTTCTCAAAAAAGAAAGGCTTCTCAAAGTATTTTAATGAAACCATGACAGTACATGACAGCAGAGAGCCCTTTACTATCAACTCTGTAATTCAATTCAGTATTTCTCAGTTACTAAAATGTTACTTAAAAGAAAGCCCAGTTTGGATTTTTAAAATTAAAATCCAAATCTTCGGGTTTGAGTAATGTGAACATCCTAGAGAAAGACATTGTCACAAACTACACATGTTTGGGGTCTATACCTGCATATAAATGATACATGTCAGAAATATGGAATTTTGCTGATTAGGTTCTATGGCACTCCCCAGGCAGGCCTGCTAGGCCGAGGGCCTGAAGGAGAGCCACACAAAGAACACACACAGACGCAGCAGGAGAGGGAGCAGGAAGAGAGAGGGCAGAGCCCTCCGACTTTATTTTTATGTTTTCACACATCACCGTGGATTGGAGGTAGAAATCACCACCTCCTATAATCCACTTGGTCAAAGTATTTGTCAATCATATTTCTCCGCCCAGTATACTGGAATTCGTAAACACAGATACAATTTAGGAAAACATAGATAATAGAGAGAAAACAAGTCATGGCCATGAGAGAGAAAGTCTAACAAGAAAACACTGAACACTGCAAAGTCAGGGCAACAAGGTTCCACATTCTGACCATCAGACTCACACCATCACTGTGATGCAATTACATTCAGTGGCTTTACCAAACAGAGCGTGGTATTAAAATGTTATTATTTTGGTCTCCTTTCTCTGTGGATCACAGGCCTTGGTCTGGGAAGTCACCTACAGAGGTCACCACTGGGGTGTATTTGTACTTTTTTCCTTGCAAGATTTGACCCATATATTCATTTACATCCATAATCTGAACACAGTCACAGAAATGTCCTTATATTAAAATGGAAGTTCTCCCCCAAAATCCTGGTTGGGTGTGCAGAGTGCAGTCTATAATGACGTCACTCACTTTTTTCATATTTTTGCAGTATTCTGACTTTGGACAGCAAAAGGAGATTCATCTGTTTCTATGCAGATAAATGCTATAAGCCCAATATCTGTTTCCAGCTAACACCTCAGTGCAACAATTTGCACCCATCACTGCATTGGATTAAACAGGTAAATTGAAGCATTTAATCTGAAATGACTTCTTTATTTCCTTTTTTAACATTAGTGGTTCAGCATTTAGATGCTGGGTCCTTCCTGACAAGTCTGAAGAAGCTGAGAAGCAAAGGGAGAGTTTATAACAAGACTGACACCACGAAACTCTCAGTGCCACCATTTTCAAACCTGGATGGCTCTTGGCCCTCTTGCCCCAGCGATGCTCTCCCTGCAGCTGATGGCAGGAGCTCAGCATGGCATGGGACTGGGCTTGCAGGTGACAGAACCAGGTCCTGGAGCCAGGCAGCTGTTGAAAAACAAACGAGCTCTGTGCTTTGTTGTCCAAATCTGAGTCTGCTTAAGCATGTCTTGAGGGTGATCCTCAGCAAAGTCACTCTGCCAAGGAGCTCCCAAGCTGGGCGGCTCATTCTTGCAGCCTGGTATGGTGTGAAAGGCCTGAAGGGCTGGTGTTACTGGATTAAGGAAAGATTTCATTTCTACAGGAAGATCAAGAAAACAAAAGGAACTGGGAGGAAAGTGGACAGGGTGGGTGATTGATGCACAGCAGGGCTTGGCATTTCAAGGCGGGAAGCAGGAGTTCCCTGACAGGGACATTATGCCTGAATGACAGGGGCAGGCCACGGATGTCACTCACGGCTCCTCAGCTCCCTTCAGGACCCCAGATCACAGTACATTTTATCTAACTCATCTGACTGGCTTTGGAATGTGCTCTTGCCAAAGCTGACAGGTGGAAGGAAATGTCCATGCAGGGTTTAGTCTCAAGCTGAGAGAGGATCAGAGATCAACACATGGCCCAGATATGTGAGGGGCTCTGCTCCAGCATCACCATGTCTCTCCTCAGGATCATGTGTTCCTGACTCCATCTCTGTCCTGAGTGGTGCTCAGGAGCCTCTCCAGGCTCCATTCCTGCAAGCCAGGCATGCAGAGATCTTCTGGCAGGTACTAACATTGTCATCACAGGCAAAACCTCACAGGAGGGAAATGCAAAGTACACCTTGTGCTGCTGTGGTACCTACCTTCTCCCCTGGGGTCACTGAGATCCTCCAGACACAGTGGGAATAGGAGGGGTAGCCATTTGGAAAGCCAGGGGCTGAGAAATTACCTGTTGAGTCTTGTAAGGTCTCTCCACAAGCTGCAGGAGAGGGGAAAAAAATCAGTCAAAAAGGAGTGACTCTGAAAGACATCAGGGTCTACCAAACTGTCTGCTCATCGCTGCTGTATGCAGGTCAGTGGCTAGTACTCCAATAGTGCTCATTCATGGTACTGGCCAGAGGTCATTGACCACCCGAGACCTTGCCAAAGGGGTGATGTGAAATTTTTTCAGAATTTCTGGGATAGAAGATGATCACTGCAAGAACACAGAGGAAACAGCTTCTAAAGAAGCACCCTTCTTTCTTCAATCTTCCTTCCACATGCCAGCACTTTCAGGTTTCAGTTGAGGAATATCTCATTCACTAATCACATGCAAAGTAGTAACCCCATCCCACCTCATAACCCTACACTGCTGTCAGCAAACCTGTTTTCCCTTCATTACAAGCTGCTCAATGTTCTCCTTAGATACCATTGTAAATTGTCCTTTTTGGGCTTAAAACATACTAACAAAAGCAGGGCAAGCCCCAGCGCCCTCATGCTTTGGCTGCCCAGCACCTTCCCAGCCACTACACTGCACAGGACAAAATATGAGCACAGCAGCCCATTGCTCTCCAACTTCCTGTTTTGTGGCCTGCTGCAGTTGATGAAATGTAAATCCCAGAGTGACTTTTGGGAAGCAAGGAATATGCACAGGCATATGCTCTGTTAGGGAACTGCAGCTTCCAACATCTGGAAAAGCTGTGACTACTGTAGTTCTGCTTTCTGAGCCAGGATGACTGAGTTGGAACACGGAGTGACCATCTACATCTGCAGAGCAGCTGACTGGCTGGGTAGGAGGACCACAAATATCAAAGCTCCCATTTCCTTGAGAGTGCCCAGTAGACACATCCAAATGCCAATTACAAGGAGCAGGGACCTTGGCTTGCCTGCTTCCCAGTTGTTTTTCCAATTTCATAACCAACTGATATCATAAAGCTGCCCTGGATCTGCAACTCTGTTTCTCAGAGACGGTAAGGCAGCCCCCAAAAATCCCAGATTAAGCAGCAGTGCTTTGAAAGGTCCGACAAGGCCTTCCCTTTCTCATGGAAATGCCAGGGGTTGTTCCTCTGCTTGATGCTATCACATGCTAATTTTGCAGCCATGATTACATTTAGATGGGCGGGTTGGCAGTTGGAGGTGAAAGGAGACTGGTTCCATAGGAAAAGTTTAATATATTCAAGCAGGGGAGAAGGAGTCACACTGGCCAGAATTTCTTCATTTCCCTAAGGAAGTTTGATCCACAGCTTGACAGATCAGACTAGATGAACAAATGTGGGGACACAGAAAGGAGTTTTTTTAGTAATTATTTTTTTTAATAAAGAGGGAATTCCAATCCATAACTCACCAGGATAAATAACTTTTCTTTTTCTCTGATCAAAAATCTATTTAAACAAACATGAAATGATAAAAGGAGGTCTAAATCATGGGAAACATGCACAACATGACCATAGTAACATGAAATTATTGCCCTCGGCTGAACCATAGTGAAGGTTTCCAACAACCCAGACTTAATTCTCCCTGTGTGCAATTACACAGCTACTGGCAAGACTCTGTAATTATGGAACAGGTACTTTTACATCTACTTGCAAAGACTACTTTGCTGAAATATGAAAGGAGACCTATCTGACTCTCCAACCGTTGCAGAGGAAACTCCAGACACTGTGACAGACTGGCCTTCCAGCATGGAGGAAAACAACCGCTTGCAGTGCAGTGGAAGCACGACAGTGCGTAATGCATCTTTGTGGGTAGAGCACAACCTCTTGCAGAGCACCCTAAAAAGCAGTATGACTGTACTCCACCTAGTAGCAAAGAAGCCAACAGCTCTAATACAGCAACTGTTTGGTACTTCTGGGATCCAAGAAACTGTGCAGGTAGAAAGGAAGAGAGGTGGAAAAGTACCCAAAGTAGAAAGGTGAATACTTCAGAACTCATTTGTAAATGAAGCAGTTGAGTGACAGGCACTTACAGCTCATCAGCTGGTTACTGGTACACTGCATCTTTTTGAAAATACCCAGAGAACTGGAGATGATATAATGCAGGACCATTCTCAATTTAACCATTCCTGCACAATTAGTATAGCTACACAAGCCTTTTTCCTTTAGCACAGCACAAGACAGCAGGACGAGCTGTTTCAAAGCTTTTGTAGTAACTGTAGTCATCATATCCTCCACTGTGCAGCCCTAGCAAATCTAGCATTAACTACTATGTAGCAGACTGCATCTTGCCTTCCAGAAATTCCTTCAGCAAATTTCATTTGGTTTCACCTGGCTTGGCACTAACTTTAACCCAGCAGGTATAAGATTTGGGGAATTAAGAGCAATTTAGAACAGCAAGGTTTTAGAAAGGACAAGCTAAGCAAGCCCTGTCGCAGCCACATGACCTCCAGTCTAATGAGCTGGAGAGCCCTGTTTCTTACAAGAGACACAGCAGTTGTTCTGGCTGATTCCAGTGCATACTTGTAACTCATCCTCCACCATACTAGATCTTTTTTTTGGGAGATATTATTAGGTGTTCTCAGATGGAGACTCTCTTTCTAGAAGGGAAGCCATCTGCCATTCAACTTCTGAATTATGTTGCTGCACTTTACCCTAAAATCCCGAGTTTGACTACTGAACAAAGTGTCTTCAACCTAAAGTCTCGTTCAGACCCTGCCTGAACACACAGTTGAGTTCCTTCAGTTTTGAACTCCTTTGCTTTGTATTTTGCAGAGGACAGAAACTTTTCAAGCTACAGATTCAAATGGCAGATGAAGATGTTAATGTCATTAAATATATGGCACCTCTTCTCCTCAGATGCAACCTGGCTATAAATTTTGATGCAAAGAAAAAAAGAAAACCAAAGCAGAACAACAGATATTTGAAAACAAATGTTTAGTAGGCTTAAATCTCTAACTATTTTGCTGCCAAATATGTTCTGAACTGCAATAACCTCTGCTAAAGCTTTGTGGAGAAAAAAGTAGGAAAAGTTCTACTTTGCAAATGGAAAACTTGAGACTCACAGAAGAGTCCTCATTTTAAAGAAAGTTACTTTGTAGCTTTTAGTTAGTACCTCAGGCCAAAGTCGCTTTTCAGCTTGCCTTGAGAAATCTAAATCTGTAATTGATTCTTCCAGCTATGGGAATGAAAAGCCTGGTTGGATTAAGTCTGACTCAACCAAAAAACACAGTACAAAACAAATTAACCCCTAAACTAATCCATAAGATAATTTTGCAAGAACAACATTTTGTTCATCCAAAATCAATTTAAAGATAATGATGAGTGTAAGAAGAAAAATGTAACGAGGTAAAAAGAAAAAAAAAAAAAAGAAAAAGATTAATTAAAACTAACAGACCTAAAAGTTATACCACCCATTATAAGCTAAAAGCAGTAATCCTCAAACATATAGACCCTGAAGCCATCATAATTCATTCTAGACCTTAATGGACTCATACATTCTGACCTGTAGTTGGATTTAGAAAAACAACGGATTTGCACACCAGCTATCCACCACTTACCAGGGTCTCAGTCTACTAGACATCTTTCCACCATTTTGCTAACTTCTAGTTCCCACTCTGTCCGTAGTCTTGTACACTGGTTTAATTTTCTATGGATAGAGCCTACACTGGACCAATCTGAAGCCCTAAACCCAACAAGAACACTGGCAAAGTACTAACAGCAGACACGTTTTAGGCAAGTTCACTTCTCCCCCACAGCTCCAGCCTAAAGCATTTGATAGTCTGTGTTTCCCAAGACTCTATCCCCAAAGGGATCATTAAGGTGCTCTTGAACTCCAACACCTTCCACATAAACCACGTGTCTACAATAAAGTAGGATCCATGTCCCTGAGCCAAATTTACCTGGGCATTTGTACAACTTCCTTGCCTGAGCGATGTCTCCCTGGCTCAGGCGAATACGCTGACCAATGGTTGGCCGGACCCCATTATCATCACGACGGGGAAGGATGGTGTCGAGGAAAACTCCTCTAAGAGGGAAGAGCAGAGAGACGCAGAGCAGTGAGGTAGGGAAAGTGACATAATGAACAGAAAGTAGTGCTGGCAGGCCTCCCACACCCCATCCCCCTGACCATATATCCCAGGCTAACAAGCAAGAGTGGTGCAGCTTCTAATAACTGCTAAATATCTCAGGACAGCCTTCTCACTATAGCAGACAGCTTCCAAATATACAGGCAAGTCTGCCAAGCCAGAAAATTCCTCTTGGATGTCTCAAAACTGCTGCTGCCTCTGTTTGAGGTAGCACATTCCTTGC
>VYZT01064206.1:0-11281 GCA_013400735.1 Pomatostomus ruficeps
GACCATCACAGATTGGGCCATGCTCAAAAGCAGAATTTTGTGACTGAAAAAGGTCACCTTTTAAAAGGTAAAAATACACCTCAGTTAGTATGCAAATACTTTATTTAACTTTCAAAATTAATAATATGCTTTTAATTAAAACCACTTTATTAGCTAGGTTAAAGTGAATTAATGCCTATTAACCAGTACTGCTGACAAGAAGCAAGTACAGTATATTACATAGCTGTAATAAAGTATACTGATACTTCAAAACTACTTTTTGTAACAGCAAATTCACTGAGAATAGGTATTTTATTATAAACTGGGTTTAACAACTTGAGAACATTGAAGTTATCCTACAAGAACTTACTTCTTTACTAAAATCCCCCCTACATGTATAACTTACCGTGGCAGCTCCTACTACAATTATATGCGGTTTTGCCACAGAACCCTAAGACACAAAATTAAAAAGGAATTAGTTTTAACATATGCATAAATTATTATTAAGACTCATATCTTAATTGTGACTCACTTGTCCATCAGCTAAGTTACAAAAGAGTAGATTGCAGATATATTATAGAGAACATATACCTGATATATGTGAGATATCTGAATTCTCACACAATAGAATTTACAAAAGAGTGAAGCATCAATAAACACCTATGATTGTGATTGATTTACAAGCATAAGTTCTTTTTAAAAGCTATGTAAACATCTTCTCCTAAGGTCAAGTAAACTGTAGATCACACTGTTGGACTTTTTATCTCAGTCTCAGCATTGCCAAACATCTGTTAGAGCTGCTGCTCTGACCAATGTTACGCCAGAGGTCTGACAGTTCTGTGTAGGACAAGGACAAGGGCCAGTGTACTCAAACACAAGAGCACAAGGAAACAAACAGTCCTGAGCACCTCAGTATGAGTTTTATCCTGGCACAGCAAGGAAAACCAGCAGCTCTTGATTTTTTGTAGAAACCACAGAAAAAGAAAACCAAATTATAACTTCAGCTATCCTGATGGAAGGTGTTGTGAAAGAATGATCAATAGAATAGCAAAAGAATCACTGTAGGGTACTGCTAAATAAGTCCAGGATATTTAAACATCAACAAAGGAAGAAACTAGAAAAGATCAGTTGTCAATCTGTAAACATATTACTTGTCAGAGTTACATACAGAATAATATGACAGCCTGCATCATCACTGAAACATACAAAATAATTAGTATGCTAATTGAGGGAAATATTGAAAACAAATAAAATCAAGGAATTCTTGACTTTGCAAATTACCTTTGTCCTTCAGTCCAAAACACTCAAATTAACATATATACAAAATCATAGCATCGTAGTATATTTCAAGTGGGAAAGAACCCATAAGGTTCAAAATACCTGGTCACATTAAAGTGGAGTCATTGCAGCCACAGAGGCAGTAAAATGCCAAACCAGACTGAAATTCCTTTACCTTTAATAGGATGCATTAACCTGCTCCAAGAAGTAGGGTTTTTCTAGTTTGCTTAGGGGTTTTTTTGGTCCAGTAACATCCTTGGAAGACAAGGAGATACCCAGAAACATATGCACCAGTAAACACCTCCTTTTCACTATTCTGAAGACAAATTTTAGGTCTCTTAAAACAAACCTCAGTCCAAGACTTGATACGTTGCCTCATAGAGCCATTAACTTCTGGATACCATAGAAAATCCTGTAAAATAAAGGCAGAGTTACCCTGCAAACTTAGAAGACAATCAGTAGGCTAAAACCAAAAAATGCAAAAACCAAACTAATTGCCATCAATTCAACTGTAAAGGAAAAACATTTGGCTCAGAGTGTGATTTCCTTTATAGTTAGCATGAAAAGCCTGATATCTTACTCTAGCATAGAAAACAGAAAGCAACGAAAACCAGAGAAAAAGCCAACAAACCCAGAAAACTTTTCCCTCATGAGAAATTTTTTTTTTTTTTTTTGTAGTTCAGGACTTGGAATTTCACCAATAAGGTAATTTTTTAATGTCTGCCAAATGGGATGTCCTTGGATTTCCAATGCAATTAGGGATAAATATAAATCCAAGGTCACATTGATTAGTTATTAGAACTTGCTTTTTGCTCAATTTTCCACATTTTTACCAGCAGGTTTTCTTTGTTCCAAAGCTTAAAATAATCAATAGCATGAAATCATAATTTTCAAACAAACCCAAAATCTAACAATTTACTTTACAACTTCATAAATTATCAGTTATTTAAATCTAGAAGTGTTGTGGCTATTAACCACATTACCCACCAGCATTCCTTTAGATGCCAGGAGCAGTGCTCAACTTTCATCTAGGACAGTCTAGACTAGTGCTATGTCTCCTAGGTAAAGCCATGACTTCCTAGCATTTAGTTACTCCTTAGGACGGCACTACTGAATAGTCTAAAAATACATGTTGAAGTGAAATGGCAGGGACTACATGTGCAGAAACTATTGTGAGGAAACTTTGTAACGCAGAATGCTGAAACACTATCAGCAAAGAGGAAACCTCTATCTCCCACTCCTCTGGATCGGTACATTTTGGAAGTTCACTTGAGTAGTGTCAATTCATTATTTGGCTGTGGAACCTGTAAGCAACCATGCAGTTCTCTGCAGTGGCTGAAGGGCAGAAGAGTAACTGTGATGACTAGAAAGGACAAAATTAAACTCTCCACTCATTCCCAGTAATTTTCTCTTTTGTTGGTCAAGTATTTTCCACATTTGTATTATTGGGTCATAGCCAGTCTGAATGTGGAAATTCAGCTACCATGCCAATAATGTCAAAGAGCAATACTGCATCAAAACAAGGAAGCAACAGACTGGGAATATATGAACTACACAGACATCTCCCAAAAGCCCAGACCTGCCATCTCAAATCTTGGTGGTTAGGCACCTACCAAAGCTGAAGGACCTTTGAAGATGTGATCCTGTCAGGCTAGCCCAATGCAAACCACACTGCATCAGCCCCTTTGTCCTGCCTGGTGTTCTGTCACATCTTTTCCAACATCCAGATAACCACATGATGAGCCACATCAGACCTGATCAAAAAGGAATCCTACAAAGTAACTTTTTGGCTGAATTGACTCCTGGAACAACGCACTCCACAGCTTACCAGTGCTAGTTACAGCACAAACAGCAACATACTGTGAAGGACAACAGAGTGGGTCAGCACATGCTTAAACTGCCATGGTCTTCCACCTTAAAATGTTATTCTGTACCCTAAATCGTAACCATGTACACAAACAAGTACTGAAAACTCACATTCAAACAACTCAGCAAACACACTGCTGCTTTGGTTTTGGTGAATAGAGAATGAGTTTTCTTCAGGGCATAAATAAATACATGACTAGCACAATCCCAGAACTGCTGACAGCTGTCATGGGAAGCAAAGAAAGCTATTGAGAACAACATTTCCATTGCCAGGGCAGAGGAGAACAGAATCCTTCAGAAAAACTAGCCTCAAGCACTTTGTTTTCTCTTTTTAAACATCCACATTATAAATAACATTGTGATTTTTTTCTCCATGCAAAAACAGTGGAAGGAATACTTGTTGGGATTGCATAGAAAACTCAATGGCAATTACTATTACGAATCCAAGGAAGACCCAGATACATATCTTTATAGCATGAAAAGAGTAAACTTCCCGGCAAATGCTATTCTTGGAAAGGTCAAATTATAAGATCTGACAAAAAGAAAAATTATACACAGTTCCAGAGCTTATGCCCAAAACTAAGCCACAATACAAGTACTCCCTGCCAAATTCTCTCAAACTATACTATGTTAAGATACACGCTGAAATATCTGTAAAATATTTATAAACAATGTCGATGGTCTTAACCTTCTTTTGACTTTTCACCTCTGACAGCATTTTCAATTACATAGTATGAAATAATAACATGATTACAGTTTGCACTTTAACACTAGATAAAAACTTACCACTTTGATTGAAGCAGATTCATCTTCAAATGGGATGTTTCCATGCTGTCAAAAAAACCCCCAAAACAATAAAAACAAAGTAAGAAAAACTTTCAGAATGAAAACAAAATATTTACATACCTATGCTAACTTGCTCTCAGTCAAAGGTTTATCTTCAGTGGAAAGGATTTTTCTTGTATAAACTTGTCAGTGTACTCACACAAAATATTTATTTTGCTTTCTTGATAAAACAAGCTACTCAAATAAACAGTTACTTTTCCTGAAAGAAATCTAGCCAACAAAGTCTGAAATGCTTTCTGTTCATTCGTTCATTCTCTTACAAAGGTATTGTGTATTTTCCTAAACTTAGCCTCCCAACTTAAGAAAAACTTAAGACTTTTTCATCTTTCTTTTCTTACACTGCCTTTCTCCAGGCTTCCTGTTCATCTGCCCATCTCCTTTGCACAAAACAACCAACAGTCTTAATAAAAGAATAAAAGAAAATAATCTTGGGCTGAAATAAAATCTCGAATGCATTATTAAATTTTCTGAAAACTGTAAGAAACTGTAAGGAAGGAGTCAGATACGCATACACAATCCTTCCTTAAAATTACTAAACATAGTATTAATTTCAATCCTGGTCCATAAGAACAAGTGTACTTCTCTTCTTCAAACTGAGATCTTGATTTCAAAAACACCTGACAAAAGATACTCTCCACTCAAAATCACTTATAGCACTCTATCCTGTCACCATTACTTTTGGGCAGCAACAG
The DNA here is from genome assembly GCA_013400735.1 of Pomatostomus ruficeps. Taxonomy (NCBI): domain Eukaryota; kingdom Metazoa; phylum Chordata; class Aves; order Passeriformes; family Timaliidae; genus Pomatostomus; species Pomatostomus ruficeps. The sequence continues at coordinate 4,662 of VYZT01064206.1, forward strand.
TGACCTAACCAATTGACTAGGAAAACTAGAGTTTGTGGATCAATCAAACATCTTGTTTTGACAAGTGGAAGTGACTGCACGCTGAGTGCTGGACAAGCTGCCAGCTTGTACTTCTAAGTGACAGAATTACTAAATAATTCACAAATCTGATTTACTGTTGAAAGTGAAAGGTGTCTTTTCCATCACATACATACATATATCTATGAAGACATCTGCCCAAGAAGTATGATACAGCAAAAGAAATCAACATTCTGTTCAACGAATGGTACAGCTAAATCCTTTCTTCCTCCTTCCACCTGGCTGTTTACATATTTCACCTTATAAAATGCAGACAGCTCTTCATCAGTGATCAAAAAGAAGGTAAGACCTGAAGCTATTTTTAGTTTCAGCTTCAAGTTAGACCTGGAAATCTATCAATGCCCCAAGGATTTTTATGAACAGATTAGATCAGCAATTTAACTGACATTTTAAATGACAAATTATAAGGCATGAATTACTACTATTTAAAAACACACAAAGGAGCAATCATTTTCTCATCAAGAAACCAAATACAAAGCATAAATTGCTATGGGACAAGTCAGCTTTATTAATTTATTCCCAGGCTGCCGCAAGCTTTCTCTTGAGCTTCCTTGTTCTCTTCTCAGATTCGCAATTACCTCATCTGTACCCAAACAATTATTTTGGTCTAATCTTGTTCTTCTGTAAAAGACCTTTCCGTGTTTCTCCTTCCTGATAGCTAGGCCAGCACACAGTATAATTTGCTTTTTTTAAAGTTTAGACAACAGTTAGGAGGTAAATTGGGAAGAAAGAAACAAAAAAATCAATCACCAAAATAAGCTATCTCACCTTAATTCCCTCTTCTTTGACTTGAGGATTTATGAGTTTTATAAATGAATAGAATAGCTGTCGAATTCTAGAATCTCCTATAAACACAACATGTTTGTCTATGAGGCAATTTTTTGCTTCACTGCAAAACAAAACAGCAACAGTAATGTTACAGAAAATATGTATCTTAGAAATAAATATTCTGAAAATCTACAGAGCTATATAGATATTTCTAAACATTATATCCAGCTGTAAGGCATGCTAAATTTTTTTAAAACATTCTGAATTAATAAAAAGTTTATTGCAACTTGCAAAGAATTGAAAATGAACTCTCCTGCTAATGTGATTAGACAAACAACTAAGCACGTTTTCCTATTATGTGTGCTACAAATACAGTAGTTTCAAAATGGTAATATACAGCACAATTCTAAAACAAAAAAAAAGTTCTCTTACTAGGAGGTGAAAAAAAGTGATTGCTAATTTTATTTGGGATATTTTTACTTGCAATTTGACACATAAGGTCAGCAACTTTGCAGTGACATATGCAGCTTCATGTGGCTCTCCATAACTTGTGCCAGTACCTCCATCACCAACATTTATCTGTATTTTTATACAAAAATACACTGTAGACACACAAATAAAGTACTAGGAAAATACTTCTTTCTGATAAATGTTGTATATTTTTGAAAGTCTGGAGAATTAGACATAAAGTGAACAATAGATGACACTGCAATTACTACAGCTGCAGTCAAACAACAGTGACTCTTCCTTCCAGATGAACAGAAGACACAAATTTCCTTACCTATTTTTATACTTATGCATCATACAACTGTGAGGTTGCCATACTTTTTCTCCAAGAAATCTCCCACTGGACAGAAGATACTCACATGTATCACCACCTTTAAAATGTTATATTAAGATTAGAATTGAGACACATGAAATGTTAAACATAGCCCCATTGCTATTATAAAAAATAATTTGACCATATTTGAAAAACAGAAACAACCAACAGCAGTAAATAAATTTAACTGATTGTAAATACATCTTGACCAAGTTTCTGCAAGTTGCCTTCTCCCTTATTATACAACACTGTTCTGTAAATCCCACCCCCACCCACAAAATGTCAGTGATCCCTCTTCTGCTGTCAGAAAGACGTTATGACTTAGAATGGCATTTCCTTTAAAAGATGCCAATCCACTCTGCAATCTACTATCCAGAATAGACTAATATGAAATTAAAGAATACAACTGTTGAATAAAATGATCTCCTACACAGAATCATCATGCACAGCATCTTGTACAGAACACAAAACTCATCACAAGGTTTGCAAGAAAGTCTGTTACATCTCCTGTTTAAGACATATGGTCATGTAGTCACCTCAGAACAGGTGATATGGGTTAATTTGTGAAAAAAATCCCCAAAACATTTACACGTCAATTTGCTGATCATTCTGAACTGCACTTATCTTTTCCAGTCAGTAAGTTTTATGCTAATTAAGATTAATCACTTTACAGGTGCTGATGTTCCAGGTCATGTTAAGTTTCAAATATCTCAGTTATGAAATCAGTGACTGTTATCTCCCCAACTCCATGTCAGATTCTGCTGCCTTATAACTGAACACAACTGAACACCATTCACTGCAACAGGAGTTGCTCTCCAACATTTTTGTCATAGTTGGCATTTCTGAGCACTGACAAACAGGGAAATGGTTGTGAATGAAATGGCAGGGACTTGTTCTAGCTTGTGCAGAACCAATGTACCAATGCCCATATCTAACACTTTCTGTGAAACCTTCACTTGATTAAGCTCAACTCATACTTTGGTTTTCATGCAATACAATTTCCTTGATTCTCAAACTTGCAAACTCATGTAAACTATCATTTCAAGTAAGTTGCATAAAAAATGAAACTGTCAGGAATAATAAAAAAACAATCTAATCAAAAGCAACATGAGTTTGATAATGAGGTGACTTAGAGTTATTACTGATATAAAGTCCACTTTGCAGATGATGACAACAAGGAGATGTATCAAAGAGATACAAGAGTGAACTACATAAAAGAATATCCATGACTAATCAGACTTCCTCTGACATCCATTAACTTGCTGAGAAGGATGCATAAGAAAATAAGGACAGTTATTCATGGTCAGACCACTGGTCAGTCTAGCCTGGTGTTCCACCTTCAACAGGGGCCAAAAGCAGATGATCAGAGATGATAACAAGAAGGCAAGTAAACATTATGTTCTTGCCTAATACTCTCCCAACCATGTTCATTCCAGGGACTTACTGAACTGGACATGCAGTCTTCAAGTTTTTAGCACCCACAGCATCCTTCTACAAGTTTTCTATATCCACAGCTGATGATTGAAGAATCATCTGCCTTTATTTGAAATATGGTTTCTACTAGATTTACTTGGCACTCCTTGGTTTTACCATGGGACAAGGCAGTTTGGACTTATGTCTGCCATGATTTGTTGACCACTATCACTTCTTTCTCAATCAAGTTTTCACGACTGGAGGATGTCCTTATATTGAGGTCATGACCCAAGCTCAGTACCTCTGTACTCCATGGCACCCCCAACACAATAACTGCTCATAAATAGATCAATCCTTCATCCTACAATATGTTCACTGAAGTAACATGCCAAATGTCACACACTGTATGCATTTTAAACATAAAGACAATATTTCATGTCAAAGGGTTATGCCTTCTTTCCCAACTCCAGGTACTGATTATCTTACTACTCCCCTGAGCAATATTAGAAAGGTCTTGAAACTCATTAGGGGCATTACTGCTGTTTGATATCTTCCTTTAAACATAACAGTAGAAAAGAGGGGGAAAAGATGAGGGAGGGGAATAAAACAAAACTGAAGCAGCAGCCAAGAAAGTAAACTGGAGGTTACAGACCCGACAGTGCCTCCAGAAATGCTCAACTCTGGCTTTAGCAGATGAAATAGCAGCCAAAGAACTATGCTCATTTTAATACACCACAACTTCTTCTTAACCATCAATCAGATCTTAAAAGAAAGAAAGAAACAAATGAACCAACAACAAAAAACCCAACCAAAGAAGCCAACCCAAAACCTGAGAAAAAGAACTCCAAAGGCCATTGTATATACAAAACACAGGCCATTCTTTTTAAACTTTCTTGTGTTAATTGTGTTAATCCTTCCAACACATTACTTTTTATGCTCACTTAGATACACTACATTATAATTATACAAAGTGTATAATTTCTCTGAATTTTATTATGCTATTATTCTAATTCATCATTCCTCAAAACTGTGGTTATTCCACTGAAATTGTGAAATCTCAAAGTCTTCATTCAGTGTCAGAGCAGACTAAGCTTCACAAAGCTTTCTCTAAAACGCATACTCTGTTTTTCAAAGAGCTTGAAATTCAATTGTTGTCTATTATTCAAAATTAAAAATGTTGTTTAAAACAGAGTCTGCTACTGCTGATTTTAAGAATGCAAAATTTTAAAGAAAAGCTTATTTCCAAAAAGGTTTAGGACTGTACACACAGCACTAACTTCACTGGATAGTAAATAAATATTCAATCCACTTAACTCTTCACAAGTTAAAGACAGTCTGTACCTTCTCTTAATTCACATTCTTCTGCAAAAAAATTGTAGGTGACCCCTAAATATGATGGTCTTCCTGAACATGAATCTGACCTTCCCCAGTTCAGCATTTTTTCATGCAAGTAAATTTTATACAGGCAAGTTTGACTGGGAAGTGCACTGGGCTGCTCCTCTCTATAATAGGTACTTGCAGGGCTGAGGTCAAAATGAGCTAAAACCTTTACATGTAATGACTATCAGACAAAAGGGAATGTATAAAAGCACAACAACCACAGCAATCCCTTCTGTGGCATGGCCCAACTTTCACAGCCGGGCAATTTTGAGCCTGTTTGCAGCCCCACCTCATCCACCCTCTGGAAATCAGGATAACCCTTTTAGGGATATTATTGAGATAAAATCTTGGTATAAAATGTCTTATGTGGAAAAGAAAGTGCTTTCTTGAGATCACTTTAAATATATTGCCTGCTAATTTCATTTTTCAGTTGATACTTTTTGTGTTACAGCACAGTAACAACCAATTTACCTTTCCCCAATAATTCCTAATATTTGAGATCATTAACAAGTTACTAGGTTTCTGTTCAGGCTACAGAATTTTATTCTATTTCATCATGTCTTGTAGAGAAGCTGTTTTATTCTTCTGCTGTTTGTGTTGCTCTTTTGTACATGCTTTCCAAGTTCTATTATACCACTACTAAGAGGGGGTGACCAACACCACTGAGATTAAGTGAGGTACGAGTCAGCTTTAGCTGTGCAGTATCAGTGAAAACCTCTGTTTTTTTCATTAATTATCAAAAGTATTGTGGCATTTGCTGAATTTCAACTCACTGCAGGTTTTCAGAATGATCTCTTCGATAAAAGCACCTCTGCTTTTATCTATCCTAAAAATTCGTCTGCTATAATCTTTTTACCCTTTTCTTAACTTCTCTTTAGAACATTGTATGTTCATAGAAGCCCAGACTGGTAACTGTTTTCACTATGATTCCATGTCCTCCTACCTTTTGAACATTTATGGGCAAACCTCTCCCTTACCCTCCAATTGCTTCAAGAAACTAAAAGCCTTAGGCAAAAAAATTTGAAAGGTTTGTAACAGACCGTATCAATTTACATAAAGGCCAGCAGATTCCCACCATTTTGCAATCTGACTCACCCCCCCCTCCCAATTAATTCTCGCAGAATATACTGAAATTATGCGTATTTTATTTTCCTTGTAACCTAATTGATATGGCAGTCCCTTTTTTCTTAGTCTTGCAATCTCTCTTTAAAAATTTGCCACCCTCCTCCAGTCTAGTTTTGTGACTCTCTTGTGCCTTAAGGAACACTGCACAACAGGCGAGTTCAATTACCTCATGCTTGAGCTACTCGAGAATTCAGTTAATGCTTCCATGTCTTTCAATTTAATACTAGTCAGTTTATCAGACTTACTGACATGCCAGCTAGAGGGTGAATCTAGGGAATTGTACACATAAAGATCCCTACCCCTCTTCCATTACCACAATGAACTGCCTCAGCCTTGTCTCCCGTGAATGGTGGCAGCAAGTGTTAGAACACACCAGTTGTCCTACAACAAAGAAAGCCGCGGTGATCTCCCTACAGATCAACTTTTTGATTTACCCACAAAAACATACAACATTTTTTAGCGTGACACAGAAATAAGTAAATATTTCCTTCAGCAGCTCCATCTGCATTTACGGATCATGCCAAGATTCTCTGCTCCAGGGCCAAAACAACCCTGGGGAGGAGGAACGAGCAGAGCTCCCAGCGCGCCGTAACCGAGGTGCGCCCGTGCGCAGCCGGTCACGGCCACAGCCGCGCTCGCTCCGTCCCCAGAGCTTGTGCACGGCCACCGACAACACGTGAAACCAAACAGCTCTTGACTTCCCTTCATCCTCCAAGGCGGCTGGTTTCGTTATGTTTGAGGCGATGGTTCAAAGAGTGAAACAACATATACACAATCTCGTACCAATTAAGACTTTAACCACTAACTGCCGGGTAATTAGTCATTAACCACGCCGTACGGGAACAAGTGACAGGGAAGAAGTCACCCTCTACTCCTGCAGCTTCACCTGCCGCAGGCCGGGCCTCTGGTGCTGCGGCGCTCTCTCAGGGCAAACACCGCATCGCCACAGCCCCGCCAGCCTCGCTCCCCCCCCTCACTCCGCGGGGCCTCGCCCGGCCAGCGGGCCTGCGGCGACCCCCAGGCCGGGCCCGCAGGG
>VYZT01064206.1:11480-25835 GCA_013400735.1 Pomatostomus ruficeps
CCCCACACCCCGCGGCCGCCGGGGCGGAGCCGGCGCCCCTCTCCTGGCGCCGCCGCTTCCCCTCGGCCGCCAGCGGGCGGCCCCAGCGCTCCCCTCCCCTCCCCGCCCCGCGGCGCCGTGGGGATGCGGTGGCTCCCGGTGGATCCCACCGGATCCCATCGCACTCGGCTCGAGCCCCGCGGCTGAGGGGGCAGCGGCGAGGCGGACACCCCGTGGGGACTGTGCTCCGTGAATGAGTAGCTGGGCGAGGGTCTGTGCCGCACACGGTCCGTGACAGCTGGCACTGGACAGTGAGGGCTTCGTTCCAAATAATGCGATTTTTAAACTCTTGTCGCTCTTCTGTTGACAAGAAAATGGTCATTCCGGGCTGGGAGACGCTGACTCCTCTGCACGCGGGTAAACTGTACAAGCAAACTGGCACACTCACAGATTCACAGAATCAGTTGGGTTGGAAAAGACCCCTGGGATCATCGAGTCCAACCTATGACCAAACACCACCATGTCAACGGGACCATGTCACTAAGTTTAAGGAAAGACATCCAGTCTTTCCTTAAACACTTCAGGGATGGTGGAGGCAGGTCATAATCACCTTTTCTCTGAAGAAATTCTTCCCAATGTTCAACCTAAACCTACCGTGTTGCATCTCAAGACTGTGTCGTCTCATCCCATGGCTATTTGCCTGGGAGAAGAGGCCGACCCCCACAGATTTACCTGGGTTCGGGGAATGCATGAAATGATTACTGAAATCAAATTTTGCTTTACAAACAGGAAATTCTTCTCCTCTACCTTCAACTCTACCTGAGTTGGGCAGGAAATCTGGGCTCTGAATCCAGTCCCTCACCAGTGGTGAGGCTGGGAAGCTGCCACCAAACCCGGCAGGGCAGGCTGTCACTTCCACAAAAGACATTTCCACAAAATAAAGTGACCACATATAAACCGTATAAACAAGTCTAAAACTTAGGAAATGTATGCAGTATGTAGTCACATAAAGATGGGAAATGAATATTGGAAATAAACAGCAAGCATTCATCAAGCCTTGGGTGCATGATGGAGTAAATAGTCTGCCAGACAGATTCCCTCAGATCCAGCAGAACTCTTTGCATTAGGACTGGCCGAAAAAATGAACAGAAAAAGTGTTCTGTTTTGGTTCTGTGTTTTGGGGGGTTTTTTTAACTGAATGAGTAAATAATAATTAATCATCTGGGTTTTGAACACATAAAAAGTCCAGTTTTCATTTCACCAACCTTCCATTTCCCTGTCATCCAAAAAAAAAAAAATAAAAAATCTGGAAGTTCTGCAAATTATTGAATTGATTATTCATTTAATAACATGTGAAAAAATAATTCCGGGGGGAAAAAAAAGGGAGGGAAACATTTGAAAAAAAACCCAGGAAGTCTACACGTTGCAAACAAAGTTTTATTTTGAAATATTATCTGAAAAACTGATGAATTTAAAGCATTATGCAAACACAATGTAATGTACATACAAAGTTTGAGTTCTAAGTATTATTCTGGTGTGTACTGTTACTGTATATTCAATATATATCCCTTTTGAATCCAACAAATGTCTTTACTATCTACCAACATATGGTCTATACTTCTTTTCTATTCAAGTCTGTCTGTTGATTCATTCACTTTCTCAGTATTTTTTAAAAATAATAAAAAAAACATGTCTATTTTAAAATGCTTAGGTTTATTCTCTCAGGGAGAGAGAGAGAGAGTGAAAAGGTACCAAGCATACAGATGGGTCATTACTTGGTCATGTTTTTCCAGGAAAACCCCAACAAAACCAAACTAAAGCAATGACAACAACAAAAATCCAAAGAAATCAACCCCCTCAATTCTGGTTGTAATAAGGATTCTTTTACTCCTTTTATAAACTTCATTTTATAAATGAAAAATTCTCAGTGGTGCATTACTTTTTGCTAATGCCTCATTCAAAAAGCCAAAGATTTTCAAAGCCTTCTTACTGTGAATAAACCTTATTGTTTGTGAAAATATTCCTATTAGTGGGCTTCAGTTTCTTTGTCTTCATTTCATATGCATTTTACACTTTGAGAAGCAACCTAAACACTTTTTTAACATCTTCTCGAGCTAGAATATTTTTGTAGCTTTTTGCATTGTTGCTCATTAATGATTCTTAACAGTCTTATGAAATATATCTTTCCTGCAGTCATTGAGGACCACAGATACTCTTCTTCATATGTTTATATAGCATTTGTTCATGAACAAGTGAGACTTTTCTTCCGATGAAAACATATTTACTTCAGCCTGTCTCATTCTGCAATGTAACTATGTTAAGTTTGAGGGCTATGTGACAAGTCTACAAGGTGCATTTATGACCATGAATGCAGCTCCTCAAAACTTACCCAAATTACTGCTGTTACTATAAGCAGTGTAAATGCAGAAAGCATGGGGTTCTTCCAGAGCTCTGGAGGTGTTGACTCAGCTTCTCAGTTAGGGTGGTTGCAATGCTTAAGCAGGGAAATTTAATTTTTAATTTTTATTCTCAAAATAAAAAATGAATCCAACTCTCAACAACAAAGTAGTCTCTCTGGAGGATTTCAGGGATCTTCAATTAAATCAGATTCTTTCTCTGAAAGAGCAGGAGGAACTAAAATGCTATCAAAACAACCATACTTCTGTTTATAGATATCTCAGAAAATTACAATCCTTAGAAATAGTAATTTTGTCCTGCAGCCTTTGGAGGGCTCTTTCAGATCTGCTGCCTGCTGCTGGAAGTCCTTGGGCATTCCTCACTTGCCATAAAGACATAACACTGGCCTTCTGTAATGCCTGAAAACTCCATGTGTGGATTTCAACTGTGTTATTTTAGGACTCTACAAATATATGCTGATACTGTTGCAGGTTGAGTATCTTAATTAAGATAATCCTCCTGTGTATATTAAATATTTATATGGATGTGAGCAAGACATCTGCTTTTGCCTCCTTGCTTCTTTGGCTACATTGCTTAGGTGTTCGATAACCGAGAGCTCCCTTATTCAGTCAGAAGCTTTTGGCTGAAGTGCCATGAGTTAGGAAGTGGTTTGCATGCATGTGGTCTCACTTCTAACAAGTTCCTCCTTGTTTTTCACAAGCTAATTTGGCATCATGACATATACCTAAGTAATTCACACCAAAACCACAATATATAAAAGGCCTGATATAAAAGCCTAATTAGGGATTGCTAAGTGCCCTATAAAACCAACTCCAGACATGAACTATTATTAGCTAGAAGCAGCTTTGTAAATTGTGTACCTACTTTATTTTCCTGTCTGCTGATCAACTTAGTGTGCTGGAAGTAAACCAGAAGTCTGCTAGCTCTTTTGATCAGTCAAACCTCAGCTTTTGGTTTGCAAATGCTACAGCTTCCTGTTGACTTTCTGCTTGCTCTGCTGAAAGAATCAAGGGCCATCAGTGGGAGGGGAGCACCTAGAGCAGCCACAGAGAGAGGACCCAGAGAAGAGAAAAGTATTTCCTTTGAGAAGCAGAGGAGATGTGACACTGCTGTGCATATGAGATAAAGTCTATGAATATTAAGGGTAAAATGCCTCTGGAAGAATTTCACATTTCTTTTTTCTACAGGTGTAACCTTGGTTTAACTGTATTAATTATTTTCATAAGAGACTGTGGTTTTTTATATGGTTACTAATGACTGACACTGTCATTACTCTGGTTTTTGGCTGCTCTATTTCCTCTGTGAGTCAATCTAATAACAGTCAGGAATGAAGGGGTTCATCCCACCTAATTCCACTCACTCATAGAAAATCAATCTATTTTAAACTAATCATCACCTTCCCTCTGTAGAACTGGAGCAAGTAAGGTGGTAATTTACTTGTAAGTTAGAATAAGGTGAATGACTTACCATGAAGAATGGTGACTTTCTGTTCGATTTAGAAAATAAATTTAAATTGAACAGATGTCATTTACACAGGTATAATTTAGATGAGGTAATTCTTATTTTAATGTTTCCTTGACTTTGCTTGGCAGGCTCAGCCTTAATGGAAGAAGAACTTTGTGCCGTGGGTCAAACCTGGCCTGTACACACAAGTTTGCTGATAAACTGAGATCACAGGAGATGTCCTTTCTCCTGTTTTCAGCATTATAGCCATGTGTCATCAGGCAAAGACACAATGTAATCACAAGGGCTGGGAGCATGTAAGAAGATAAAGTGGCTACTGTACTATAAAGTCAGCTATAACGGAGAGCTGATATTTAAATATTCTCAGTCAGAGGAATAGTAGGGCATTCTCATGTGATATTTTCCCTTTTGAGTCTTTATATGTTTCTAAGAGTGTAATAAATTTTTCACAAGTATATATAGCAAGAAATATAAACACCAGAGATGGAAGAAAAGTTATCATTTTCCTCTAATCTTTAAGTTTCATAAGGAAAATGATCATATGTTCATAAGGAACATACTGTTTGTTATATAATAAGTAGAATATTTCCTACATTAACTTAGAGGTTAATTGTTGAATACTTAATTAGTGGGATCTGCCATACCCCAAACCATATCACTTCTTAATTTAAATGATGCAGCATTGACAGATTGCTCTGGTCATACTGTAATTCAAGAAATAAAGCTGCATTTCCAACGGATTCCTGGGCAGTGTAGTATTTTCAGTATTACAGCTTTTGCCTGGGCAGCTTTTGGATACCTGCCAAATGATAGCATCAGACATTTTAATTGCTGAGTTTTCAGCCTCATAATGGTAATCAATTTTCCCCTAAACATCAGGTTTCCATGTGGCATGTGCATGCATGATAGCCACCTATTGCAAATATTTGATTGCATTAATGAAGAGGTAGTACAAAGTGTAAGTAGTCTTTTTCTCAGTGGGCTTGTTCAATCAAGCAGTGTAGCCTGAGTACTGTCACAGCCAAATGCTGAAACAAATATGCCCCCCAAACCTGTAAGATCCTGGAAATTCTATCACAAATTACAGCTTTTGCAGGTTTCTAATTTTTTAACAGTTATAAAAATGGTTTTTCAATAGTCTGTACTAAAATCAGATTGATATGAAGTGAAGTAATTATGAGTCACATTTACAAAGGCCCTATTTAGCTTTATCACTAGGAGATAAATACATCTGCTATTCTATAACATGAAGCTTAATAGTGTTTTCATTTCAGGCTTCTGTGGGTCTGAAACAAAGATGGATCAGATGAAGACAGGGAAGGGAAATGGCCAGGTAGCAAATATTGAAGTAATCTATCCTCTTTCATTAAAGACAGTCAAAGGGCCGCACCTTTCTGCATCATGGGGTGTGTCATTGCTGTACAGCTACACAGTCCTGAGAAAGGGGCTGGGACCCAGCTTAGCTCACTAATACAAATTATTTTTCTTTCAGCTGCTTACATTCTTATCCTCAAAGCTTTGTATCCACCAAAGTAATGGGTTAAGAATGTTTGATTTAGATTAGTTTTTTGGTATGCAGGTATAAATTTTTCTATTCCGCTCCCTCTTTTCTTGACTCCTGGTTGAGGGAAAACGGCAGTCACTGTTAGTTCCTTGTCCAATTGAGTTATTCTTTTTTTCATGAACATTTCATATTGTTCCTCTTTCTGCTTCTCCCTTGTGCTCCCAATTGTGCCTTCTTAAAATTCAAAATTCTTTATATTTACAAGGCAGCCTTTGGAAGCCTTTATAGCTGGCAGCCACAGTACAAGCTTTGCTGTGTTTGTGCAGCTTTATAAGCCTTTCCTTCTGGCTGCCAGCAATACAGATGCCATGTGATGACCATGTTCTCTTTTAGCATCTCTGCACTAAATCCCTGCTACTTGAAATCAATGTTTTTAGGAACATGAATTTATTTTGGGTAGGAAAATGATTTTTTCTTATGAAGCTTCCAGTGCCAAGGGAGTCTCTGTGGCGCAATCGGTAAGCGCATTCGGCTGTTAACCGAAAGGTTGGTGGTTCAAGCCCACCCAGGGACGTGTTTTTCCCTTTCCTCTGCCATGGCAGGGGGTTGGAACCAATTACCTTAAGGTCCCTTCCAAACCTTGCCATTCTATGAAATTTTATAAATTTGGAATTCTCTGTTTAGCTGCAGGTTCACTGAAACCCTAGTTTGCTGAAGTATCAGCCATGGATTAACAGACTAAAACATTTCCATGCATCATTATTTAAAAATGAAATTGCATAGAAATTGTTTTAGTTTAGCAGAATATTGCAATGTTCCCTATTTTGTTATATTTGTTTGACTGTATGGTGCTCTGTTGTGTTGCTTGTGAACTCTAAAGGATCTGTGTTATTTTATGATGTTTAAATGTAAAAATATAAATACAAAATATCAACATGGGCTACTGTGCATCTCAGGCTTAGCAAAGATTTATCATTTAGGAATTACCACGTAACTGAGTAGCTGTGCAATTTTCAGCAATTTTGTGTAAGAGCCTGGTGAGTTGGAATTTACAGGACAGCTATTGTTTTTTTCTTCTAGCTTTAAATCTCCGGTGCATAGCACATTTTAATAATTATTCAGATGACAGGCAGGTAGATCTAATTCTTTGATGTGTAGCTTTTTCTTATGCTTTAAAAACACTTGAACTGAAAGGTTTAACTAACAGTGTATGAATTTCTCTAAAACCTAAAACCAGAACAAATCCATATGCAGTGAAACCACTGGAGCCCATTATCCTTCAGCAGCTCTCTTTTGGACTCCTTTTCAGGAACTGTAGTGGTAGAACAAGGAGTAATGGGTATAAATTGAAAGAGGAAGAATTTAGGGTAGATATGAGGAAGAAATTTTTTACTGTGAGGGTGGTAAGACACTAGGACACATTGCGCAGGAAGATTGTGGATACTCAAACTCCAGCCATGTTCAAAGCCAGGTTGGATAATGTCTTGAGCAATCTGGTCTAGTGGGACGTGCCCCTGGCAGGGGTGGTCAGGACTAGATGAATTTTAAGGTCTATTCCCACCCCTTAAAATTCAATAATTCTATGATTCTATTTTATGAGCCTGCCCTTCTCTCACAGAACTCTCTCTCCACAGAACTGTTTTCATGGTACATGCAAAGCAATTTGGAAATGGAATACAAATCCCAGTTGGTTTTCAACACACTAGATCCAGATCGTATCAGGTGATGGGTTTAAAATTGGTATTTTTCTAGAAGTCATACTGTCCTAAATTTCAGAGCTTCAGGCTGTAAAAGGCTATGAGCTTAACCAAAAAACCTATTAAACTTGGTAACCATACTAAGAAAGAGATGAAAGAGTCAGTAGAAATCAATGCAAGTAGTCTTCACATTTTGTCTGGGCAGTGCATTGTCATGTGGGTGGCAAAGAGGTAAAGGAGTTGTTCAGACAAAGCTCACAGAAAACAGAGTTGTTACATACAAAATTTCCTCTGTATTTATGTAGAGTTAACATAGAGAATAGATTTTTACACTAAGCTTCTGCAGCAGAGAATAAGTAGTATGTAAGAACATTACTATTGACCTAGAAAGACGGTGTGAGAGGAACTCAGTTAATCCAAAGGTCAGTCCTTGGCCAATAATTTTATTAGCAGGGTGTCACACCTGGAATGGATACCCAAGTCTTATTACAACAAAGGTTTCTGTGAGATCCTGATGTACAGACAACATTAAAAGCTATGGAGATGGTAATGTCATTGTATAGAGGGCCAGAGAAACACTGCCTTAAACATGAGCAAGGTGTTAGAAACAGTATTGTTTACTCTTGGATGTGCTTGTCAAAATCCATATTTAATGGTTAACTTGCAGGAGGGAGGTGAGTGGGGGGTAGGAATGTAGTTCCTGAATCGAAGTGCTCATACCCCCAAAGCAGCTGAGGGCATCCCAGTGCAGGAGGAGGGAGGTGAAATGCTCGTTCCTCTCCCCTGGAGCCAGACAAGGTCATTGTCATCTATAGGCACAAACCACTGGTTCACCTTGCACAGGGGAGGAATTCTTAACCTTAACTCTTAATCTTGCCAGAAAATTGGAGACTACTAACTAAAACAATAGTTTCAAAAGTTACAGGAGCTATATGAAATAATGTATTTGAAATTGTACTCCTGAATCACATATGGAACCGAAAAAGTTTAAAGGACCTCTTGTATCTCTCTGTATCTATTGTATCTATCATGTATCTCTTGAATCTATATGTGAATTAAAGTAGATGAGAGAAATGAAGTAAAACTGTAATTCTACTCTTTGTCTACTATGAGGTTGGTGCTCTTCATGGGTGTGGTTTGCTCTCTTTGCTCTTCCTGAGAAGAATAAGCAGAGGTCCTTAGAGGACCTCATTGCAGAATCTGGGAAAACAGTAGTTTTGGCTGTGGACAGCTTCTGTAGGAATTGAAATTTTAGATGACTATGGTAAAGCCAATGTTGTATAGAGGCAGGTACAAAAAGCCATAATAGCAATGGATGTTCTTTTGAACTGAGGAATTAGTTTTATTCCCTGTCAAATGCTGAAAGATGAAAATAAATGAGAAGATAGCTCATTATTAACTAGAAACAAAAATAAAAAGCATTTTTCCCAAATTAAGTCAGGCTGTGTTTGGGAGACTCCTCTTGTCACACGTTCTAGGCACTGTTGCAGAGAATATGCTGGGATACATTGGGAGCAGAGACTTACATCTCAAGATGTTAAATACCTTAACCAAAAAATAGTGGTAAATCCCTTTGGATAGAATGGCCCAGAAAAACTTACAGTCGTTATGGAGGAAGGATTTCATAAAAAAAACACCCCTATCATTTACACCACTACATACAGAAGATAATTTCAGATTCATATAACCTGACAACAAAAAGACTAAATTTAATTATTGTCTTTTTTTCTACCCTAAGTGAGCCTGCAGTTTGCTGCCAAGAGCTTTCCTTTTTGGATGGGTGTACTTCTCATATGTTAGTGCATATTTAGGATGAGTTCTGATGCTGATGTTTTGAAGAAATAGCCTTTAGGATATTCTTGGCACAGGTAGTTCAGGAGATTCCAACAGTAATAACTCTGAGATTAGCGCAGTTGGTTAGAGCATAGTGCTAATAACACCATGGTTGTGGGTTTGATACCTGTGTGGGTCAGTCACCTAAGAGTTGGACTAGATGATCCTTGTAGATCCCTTCCACCTCAGAGTATTTTGTGATTCTGTGAATGACAGTGAATTCAGGAATAAGAGCCCTAGAAAAAGTCTTCAGGGGCTGGTAATTAGTGTGTGAGTCAGTAGGTGGTGCACAATGTCTATGGAAATGCTGGAGAACTTTGCTGTTTCATTGCATCTTCAGAATTGGCATTTGGGAAAAGTTTAATTTCACCTGAAGATCCAATTTCTGTAGCTTGAACACAGTAAGATATTGATAATAATTATTGGAATTTATTATACATATTTCAAATGCTTGTGTTCAAAATAATATTCAAATGTTGTATTTGGTTGTTTTGATAGTTAGATTTGCCTTAATGAGAACCATAATTTCCTGAGTACCTGGAGGGTATACATAAGCAGGGAATCATGTGTAAGAAATTTTGCTTGTGTAATATTCAACCACATTTTCCAGGAAAAGACAAATGTATTTCAGCCTTAGAAAACAGACATACAGTACTTTCTTTGTTTATGCACTGTAGATTTAATTTATTATGCATCTGAGATTCATGGGGTAGCCCTATAGAAAATCAGTGGATGAGGCATGAGTGAAACGAAATTAATTACGAGTTACTTCTGTTTGCATGTCTAAAAGCTTTATTTAAGGTTGCTAATATCTCATTGGAATTGAACATATGATTCTAATACTGTAAAACACTGCATCAAGTGGGTGGTAGGAAGGCAGATTCTAGGAGATCCTGTCTGAAACCACTACAAGAAAACTGATCAAAAGTCACCTCAAAAGCTGCAACTTAAACCTGCATTATCTGTTAATGTTTTGTCACTCACCTGTATTAAAGGATATTTGTCTGTAGCACAGTATTCATATTTTAGACTGACAAATTCAGATCCTGAAGATAATTGGCAGTGGCTCGTGTTTCTCCCCACAGGCCTGTGTGGTTATAGAACCGTGCTACATGGTTTGAGTTTCTTTTTGCTTCATGTTGGTCACATTCTTGGTGTTCTCCTTGACTCTAGTTTTTGCTTCCTTAGGCCATATTAATGCAAAAGCACACACTACAGAGAGCCCAGTGTGCTGCCAGCTGAGCCTGCTGCAACAGGAAACTGTGCATGGATACAATAAGGAATATTTGCGCTGGAGACAACAGAAGTCAGCTCAGATACAATTTGAAGCACCTGCTGACAGGAGCCTTTTAATCTCTGTTCATCTCCTGGGGGGATGGAGTAAGAGAAGCTGATATAAAGAACATATTTATTGATCACACAGGTGAGGATCATCAGTCCCACAGGTTCCAGGGAGGAAGATGGGCTGAATGCTGCAGTACTTTGGTTTACACAATTGTATCACAACCGAGCACTACACCTGAGTTGTCTCTGCCAGCTTTACAGGGCTTCTCCAGCAATTCTCTTTCGGTGTTGTACAGCCAGGGCTTGCTGCAAACTTTCCTTTTCACTTACTCTAGCTGTTTTCCTTTCCTTCCAAGATTCTTTCTTGTTACAAATGTAAACCTTAATCTATTGTTTTAGCTAATTTATGCTAATGCTCTAGATGTATTGCTGCTGATAATTAAATTCTCTAAAGATAATACTTATAGGGAGGCAGACCACTCCCAAAAACAATTAAGATAATTTTACCAGAAGTTTATTCAACATCTTATATTCCCGAAACCAGACAATATGAAGGCTCCCTGCCCTGTCTGCCCTTTCTCTCTCTTATTTTCAGCTATGGTCCTCGAAGGACAGTTTCTTCAATATTGTACATAGCATAAGCAAAATACTTAATCGTGTAGTAAGTTCTGATGAGCTCAAAACCTGCAAGGCAGACTGAATCTCTTTTCAGTGCTAATGAAACTGGGATTTGTGAGGTAAACTCTACATATTTTTTCAGGTTTAATTTCCAGATAAGGCTGCTTTTGGGGCAAAGATCTGAAAAGACATAAATTGGATGTTATCAGTGAGCTGATAGAAAGTGTTCTCTGCCTAGGAAGACATGCCATGGAATAGATCACAGAGAGCAAAGGAGAAATCAGAAGATGACAAAAAGAGACAGTGTTTGCTATGTGTAATTTCCTTTCTACACTCAAGTGTTTCTTTAACTCTGTTTTGGGTTTTTTTTCTCCCCAGGAAACAAAGGTCCACCTCCTTATCCTAGCATTAACCTTTGCATACTTTCTATAGTGAATTGCATAACCTGAGGGATGGAATTTTAGTTTTTCAGTCCTTGTAGGAACATCTTGTCATGTAATTAATCTGTATAAGGAAAGAAAGTCTTTAACATTTTCAAATATTGAATTGCTGTTTTTACAGCAACAAATTTATTTTGAAATAGTAACACAATACTTAAAATATTAATATTTTAAGAATCATCATGGTCCAATGAGTAAATGCAGGTATTTACCTACAGTGTGTTTTACTCAGTGAAGAAAAAATGGATGATACTTCATCACGGAAATTCCCATTTTACTAATTCAGCACACAGCTGCAGGCACATAGCAACTGCACAGAAGATCATGTTTTGATATTTGCCCTATTTTCCTAAATCAGCTCATTGCAAGCAAGAACAAAAAAATGTATTTAGAAACAGTTTTTTGTGCTTATTCCCCCTTGCACCATTTGGAGCTGCCTTCAGACTCTCAGCCGCTAATCTTTGGAGTGGAGCCTTCTTCAGGTCACAGAGACTTTACTCTGGATATTTTCTTCATGTCTCTCTTTGGGAGCTGACTTAGCCTATCCCAACTCTTGCCTTACCTGCTTTTGCTGTTGTCTTCATGATCCTCTGTGGGTTCTCCCAAGCAACTTCCCAACCACAAAAACATGGCTGTTGGAATTGCAGTTCATTTAGGGTTTTCAGCAGTCTTCTAAAAGGTCTCAGAAAAGAAGTCTTTCCTTCTCATGGTGGTTTGTGTGACAGTAAATTATTAAGGTTAGCAATGGCATATGGTTCTGTGTCTCATATAGAACTGAACAAACTGTAAGGGCCTGACAAACACTGAGCTTTCTGACAAAAGAACTACATTTGAGATTCTTGGCATAGACTTCTGCACATCCTTTCTATAGTGCACAGGCACAGTTCTGCTGATTCCAGCACAGCATCAGCTAGCACAGCTCTATCAACAGCCAGGAGCTTTCTGTCCTCAAGCGAAAGACAGAAGTTTCATTATTCTTCCACCTTTAAGTGAGATGATGATCCTTCTTTCAGTCATTAATCCTACTATTTGGAAAAAGGAAGAAATTATTTCTGCTTCTGAACTTCTCACACTATGAGGCACAGAATTACTGAGTGAGTTTCTTGAGGCTTTAACAAAATGTTTTATAGCAATGTGCTAACAATATTGTAAAATCTGGGTGTGAGTATCTCCAATGCATCTAAGCAAGTAACTTAACTCATTAAATAGTTTCTTTTGGAACACTGGACATGCTTTATTTCAATTTTTTTCACAATTTATTTAAACATCTCACATATACAAAATACATTTTCTTTCTTTTTTTGAGAAATGATGACTTTTTTCCCCAGAGTGGAAGATGGAAATGAAATTTGAAAGCAGGAACACCTGATTTTGGAGGAGGAAGACAAAGAGGAAGAAAAATTATCCACATGCTTAAGCTGTGGGTGAGACAGGACATCCTAAGTTTGGAGACAGTCTTCAAAGAAACAGAAAAGCAATACTTTAAATGCTACTAGCACCATCAAACTTCAAGTATTGGAAAGATACTCTGTAATTATGCAATTAGCACCACTGTATTTTGAGTGGAACTGAAAGTACCTCAGATCATATGGAGAAGTTCCTACAAAAGATGTGGATCACTCTTGATTTAGCGTATGAGGTAGTGTAAACCTTTAGAAGTCATGGATTTAAACTTCCTTTGTGGAAGATATTCAAAGGCCACAAGTGGTGCAAACTTTCATGACTTTTTATTTTGTTTTTTTTTTCTTTACAAAGGTTGACATTTCCCAAAACAAGGTGTTAAATCTTGAAAGACTTCCAAGTCCATTTGGGGCTGTATTAAATTTCATTGCACAATGCTCCAATCAATTCTTCTCCTTCTCTTTCGCCCAGAGTTTAAGCAAGTAGATGAACAGAAGAAATGGAAGGAGTCAGCTTTCATTATAAAAAGAAATGACAAGAGAATAATTTGGGAGAGGCTTTAAGTTAATTTTAGTTCATTCATTTAAAACAGACTGGGCCAATGTCCAAACCCAATTCTTGGTCAGCGCTGCCAATATCCAAAGGTGCAATGTCAAGGATGGGCAAGCGGGATGGCTTATTTGTTCTGTATTCAATGATCGTTTTGCCCCATTTGTTGTTCTTTCTCTGTAAGAGAAGATGCATTGCAATTGTTATTGCATTGTTCACGGTATTAAGAATTGTTTCACCTGAATGGATAGTTTCTGAAAGGATTTCTTATTTATTTTGCTTCTATTGTTTGCAAATCAGCTACCCACATCCACCTGTTTAGATCTCCAATACACAGAAAGTATTTATTTGAATATTCTGTAATCCTATGTGCAAGGCTGTAAGCAAGCTACCATATTATTCACACTGATATTAGATCCTAAGAGAACCCTGCCTGAGTGTTTCAGGACTTAAAGATCCTGCCCCTCCTACAGCTTGTGCACTGTTTTCTTATCAATCTTCTGCACACATAGAATTTGGATCTGGTCCCTCTGAAAATTTTTTTTTAGCACACTGCATAGTACAAGGTAGAATTTTTTTGTAACCTCTTCCTTCCCACTTGTTAAGGATTGGGCATGGTTCGGTTTGTAGGCTATGTGTCTTTGTATGTAAAATTTTGCTGGTCTGACCAATAATCTAATTCTGAATTAAAGCACAACTCTGTTCCTAATCACATGCTTAGGCCTCGGCAGTCACCACTCCCATGGTTTCTGCGTTACTTACAGAGCAGCCATCCTCGAGAACACTGAAAGTGAATCTGCTGTTGCCTTCAGCTCGTAGTTCAACATCGTTGGATCCCTGCAGCACAACAGCCTTCTTAAGGTTGCCAGTTTCTGCATCCATGTAGGCAATGCTGTTCTTGCAGTGGTAGGTGATGTTCTGGGAGGCGTGGTTGGCCAGCAGACGCATGAAGGCGAGTTGGGTGGCCATATCCTTTGAGGTCACTCCTTCACTATTGTACTCAAACTGAAAAACAGAGAGGAACCCAGTCAGTTGGATTGCTGGGGAGAGGAGGATGTTTGGAATGGAAATGTGTGATAGCTGCTCCAGTGTCCTGCTTTCAGCTAGGGTAGAGTTAATTTCATCTCAGTAGCTGGCTGATACAGTGCAGTGTTTTGGATTTGGAATG
>VYZT01064207.1:211-10742 GCA_013400735.1 Pomatostomus ruficeps
AAACCCAACAAAACCAAACCTCCCAGGTTTGTTTTTTTTTTTTTTTTTTTGTAGTTTCTTTTGAAACAAAGCCTTTGTGACAACCATTACCTTGCATTTCAGTACAATGTGTGGAACATGTTTTGTACAAGTTTTTTTGAGTAACCTGGATACTTTCCCCACACTGGGATCTCACTGGCAATTCCAAATTCACACAGCATGGACAAGGGAAGTCCAACTACAAGATTAGGAACCTGAAATGCTCTGGTAGTGCTCATACCCAGCACATGTGTTAAGCAGGAAAACTGAGTTATATTCAGTTTTGATGTAGAAATTCCTTAATTCCATGATCTTATGTCTATATTGTCTGCAGAATTCGTTACAGAAAAGAGCAACTAAAAATTACCACATGCAGAGGCACAGGATGAGAGAAGAATTCGGATTCATTCTTCATGCAACAGTTACAGTTGCAAGAATCTGAAAATCGTTTATATTTGGTCTAGAACAGGAAGAAATTTAAAGCCTGTTCACCTGGACATACAGTGTAAAGCCATTTAACAAGATAATTTTTGTGAGGTATTTTATATAAGGGTAACAACTGATTTTTTAAAATCCACAAAAGTAAAGCAACACTTACAAAAACCAGCTTGATAGATGTTCCTAAAGTACTGCAAGTTCTTTGTCTGGTTAGATTTATATGTAACCAAATAATATCAGCTTGACATCTGTACAAAGTCCCCTAGAAAATTTTGTTTTTCTGGAGAAGTCACTTTTCTGCACGAGGCAGGGAACATTTGTGGGAGGCTGAGAACCAAGGCAGCCACATACACTTGACTCATTTCGAGCTTCAGCTGAGGCACGACTGAAAATACAATTTAACAGAGCTTCAAAAAAACAGCTCTATCCTAGGAAGAACATAGTGAGCTTCTAGATCATTGTGCTGGTCATTCTAGCACACCAGCTTTTAAGATACTTCTCCAAGACAAAAAGCAGATAGGCATTTAATTTTTATACTTGGCTCGGCCCCAGTGCTCTCGGGCAATCTCATCAAACTGTATTGAGCTTAGTGTTTCCTTTTTATTTTTTTCACTCCAAGCACTTAATTTTCCTTCCATTTTAAAGACATTTCTTTCTGAAGAGCTGCCTGCTGAAGCAGCATCTGGTTTTGAAGCACAACAGCAGCTGACAACCCTACCAAAACCTGGCCTACATGGCTTGTACTTGCTTTGCTTTTTGTTACAACAAATCCCACAATTGTCCTTAAAGACAGGTTGTTTTGGACATAAGAAATAGGTCTCAAATAAGAGACATGGGTCTATGTAAGATAACCTGCTAAGAGTTGCTTTGGAGCTAAAACCAGTAATTTCAGAGGGGGAAGACCATGCATCACACTGAAGCACCCTTATTTTCAGCATGTTTTCCCTGTAATACTTTAATTCTCATGTAAAACCAACCAGAATTCAGGACAGAGTACAGAAGTTAGTGCAAGTATTTGGACTAAAGCAAACAAGAGGCCTGAGCTCAAAGCCTCCATTATGAATATCTTGTGACACATATACCAGATAAAAATAATGAGTGGCACTCAAAATTCTGATTCCGAAGCAACTGAGACATTTTGTGAGTTTTGTTTCCTATGTACTTCTTGGCAGGACTTGTTCTGCATCATGTCATGTAATCACATCCAGGTTCACACAAGAAATTCTAACCCAAAAATCCCATGAGCAAGGCAGTGCCCCAGACAATCCCCTGCCTCCGTGGGGCAGAAACGCAGAGCAGTGTTAGGCTGACTGTAAGCAGCTTCCACACAGGACCTGTGCTCCATGGGAATGGTTCACAGGCTAAAAAACAATGGCCTAGACCAACCCAAACTGATCTAAAATACAAAATGCAACTAAACAGTGTGAAAAATAAACCTACAAAGCAAGTTTCACAAAGGCAGCGCTACCCAGCAGTTGTGTTCTAACCTTCTCTTTTTAAGGCAGGGTGGAGAGACAGGTCAAAGGAAAAAATACAGCAGCTGACTGTGCAGAAGTGTCACGACTTTGCAGACAAACATGCTTTGTTGGCTAATAATACACACTTCATACTCCAGGGAGAACTGCTACCTAGGCAGAATCCTTGAGATTCAAGATCAGCCTAGGAGAAACCCAAACAGAGTCAGCACCAGCACGTGCAGGAACCCAAAGGTCACATCACGCTGTCAGCTGTGAAAAACACACACACACAGGAAAGGGGTCTGCAAAATCCCACAGCACTGAATTTGGATATGCCAGAGACCTCTCAAGGAACCCAAACCAAAGAAAAGTAATGCAGTCACAGCATGTGAGTCACCAGCCCAAAACCCCTGCCAAAACAACACTTAAAAAACACTAAAAATTCCCAATTCTAACAAATCATATTAGAATAATCATTAGATGCTGTCAATGGATAATTAAATATATTTGCAGGTTTTCACAGCCTTAAGTGCAAGGAATGGGCATTTATCCAGGTAACCAAATGTTCACAAGAGGAGGCACCAGCTTTTTGACGTAAATATCTTTCAGTAAAACTGTTTCATGCAGCCAATTAGCAGCAGCCATTCTTTCTCACCACTTGGGTACTTTGCCACAAGTCCTTGAATCTTTTGCCATCTTCTAGAGAAATAAAAAGCTATTTGGGTAGGTGACTTGTTTTTAAAAAAAGAGCTGTTAGATGAGGAGAAAAGAGCACAGACAGTGAACACAGTATTTTCCATGTTTACAGAATGATACTGCAGTTCTTAAACAAGATTAACATACCAAAAAAAGCACAGTCATCATATTAGTTTTCTACAATTTTTTTAAACTATCGCAAATCAACTATGAAAAAGATTAAAGCATTACTATTCCTGATTATTGCAATACACCATACCCGCTATTCTCCAGGAAAGATGATATCTCCTTTTCACGTGCACATAAGCCCTGCTGGGACTTTGGCTTTGTTTAAACGTGCATCTTTCTTTTCTGAAAAAATATTTTGTGGTTGACTAACAGAAGCTGTTTTTATTGTGGCAATCAGAACACAGTCTTACTACAATGTTATGATCAGCATTTTGGTCTAATCTAGAGCTTCATGGTTTGCATAGTTGCTTTAAACTCTCACTGAAGGATCCACTTGAGGTGCAGCAAAGTTTCCGCTTCATAGCAGAGCTGACCAAAGTTAGTTTGAAGCTCTCAACACCGTATAATAAGCTGAAAATATTTTACTTAAAGAGAAACACCAAACTTTATTGGAAATATTTATCTAGTTAATGGCACACACCTAGAAAGGAAAGAACAATGTCAGGAACTTGAAATATAGAAGTTCTGCCAAGCATCGTAAGCTGTAAGTGTCAAGAACAAGAAATCCTGCTTGAAGGTATTCTGTTCAGTGAAGTCAATAAACTGTCGAAGAATGGAAACAAAAAGTAAGAAGAAAAAAAACACCCTAATTCCTTCACTATAAGATAAATTATTAATTTTAAGTATAAGATACAGAATCATTACATAACAAAATTTTCAAATAGGCATTTAGCCTTAAATTTTTTATTTTGTCCATAATTAGTGGAATGAGTAAATGATGACTAAGGTAGGACTTCATCATGGTTGCAACAAAAAGTTACAGGGTTATCAAAATGTCACAGTCAAAATAGCTTCAAGTGTAACCAGCAAGCCATTGCTAGCATTCATTTGTCAGCAAGAAAGAATTTCACCACAGATAATTTGGTGTTTCGTAATTATGTGGAGATTGAATTTTCCAATTTTGAAGCTTTATCCTTTTCATTTTCTCTTTCAAAAATAAAATCTCCTACAAAAATGGTCTGTAATATGGTGTTTATGATGCCTTTATGAAAGCTACTTAATTATTAATACCAGCTAAACTCTAATTGTCTTGATTTGTTTTCACCACAAACATCATTAACAGCTAATGATGCTAATAAAAACACCAACGTGATAAAAAAATGCAGACTGATATAAACAGCTTTACAATGATGTTACACTGATATAGGCTACTTTGTCACACAAAACTAAGATGAAGAAAAAATTATTTATCACAAATCAGAGTGCATCAACATATATTCATTTATGCATATGATAGGTGTTGAAGTGCCCTAATATTGAAGGCTAACAGAATAGAAAGAAAAGAAAACAAAAGAAAACAAACAAACAAAAAAAAATCTCCACAACAACCAAAGGAGAAACAGAACTTTGAGCAAAACTGAGCTGCAAATACACCTGTACCAGAGAATCCCTCTGCCTCACAAAGGTCACTGAGGCAAGACGAGACAGGAGCAAAGAGTGCCCAGCTGACAAAAACAACCATTCCCACACAGACCTATTCCCCATGGGCCTTGCATTTCTTAAAATTTACTTTTCCTAAATTTTACTTTTCTTTCCTTCAGCTTGTATCAGTGAGCTTTCATCACCAACACACGGAATTGTTACACTGGAATACACCTTTAAGACACAGCCCAACCATTAACCTTGCACTGCCAAGGCCAGCACCATGCCACATTCCCAAGCTGAATGTCTCAATGCCATAATTAATAACAACCAGGCTTTGCATTTCCTCTGTACCCACTCTCACGTGAGATGATGGCAAAATACTTTCGTTTCAAGCACTGTTAAGATATTATTTCATACCAAATATTTTGGTGCTTCCAAGT
Source organism: Pomatostomus ruficeps (assembly GCA_013400735.1). Taxonomy (NCBI): domain Eukaryota; kingdom Metazoa; phylum Chordata; class Aves; order Passeriformes; family Timaliidae; genus Pomatostomus; species Pomatostomus ruficeps. The sequence continues at coordinate 4,854 of VYZT01064207.1, forward strand.
ACTTTATTTCTTCCAACAATTTAGAAAAATAAAAGGTTTTTTGAGGGCTTACACCTTCACATGTCTCCCTCTACCCTTATTTAGTTTCCTGCTGTCTCATAAATTGAATTAGAAGTTATTAACAACTCCAAATTCTACCATCCTGCCTGAAGTCCCCTTGGATTAAGTTCAGCAGAAGTAACAGCCTTCAGCAACCTATTTCCTTGGCAGCCTGAGGCTCAGATTCTCCTGGCACTTACTGGTATTAATCACAATGGCTGATCTTTCTGAACCCTTCTGTTAACTCTCCTTTACTAAAAAAGCCTGCATCTCCCTGTGATTTTATAGATTAGGCTGGTTGATCACACCAATCAATTACCTTTATTAAAACATTTCTCAGAAGTGCCTCTAGCTATAAACAACTGATGCTCTTCCCCTCTTAGGCACACAATTAAACACAAAGCTCATACCTAAATTTCAAATTAGATCAGATATATCGATCAAAGAAGCATCAGATTCCTCTGAAATGTGTCTGAAGGCATTACAGATTTAAGAAAGCCTTTTGCATTTTAGAGCAAGTAACAGATCAATACGCATTCTAGGAAGAAGTCCATAATCCAAAAAACAACATGATTAAAAGCACAGACATTACTCAGAATCTAAATTATTTGTCTTTTAGCTTTTTGTACAGAAACCATACCAGTGCTAGAGGATGCATATCCAGATTTGCATGTAATTAGTGCTGTTGCTGTATAAAAAAAAGTGAATCATTCATACCTGATTGCAATATTTATATTTTCAAATTTATCTGCAAACACAATGATAATTTCATCTGCCAGAGTTTAGGGGGATAAACACCTAGTGACTCCATGAAAAGTGCTTTGTTAGTGATATTTCACTCCACAGACACACCCTGCAAAATTAGTAAACAAAACCATCTTCTCCTTTCTGGTGAGGAAGACAACTTGAAATGCTGAGAAGAGTCTTTCATACAAATACTCTTTTTAGCAAAACTGGATGACTTTCCCCCCACCCCGGGTATTATTATCCAGGCTGACAGAAAACTCTAAAGTGTTAAAAAGTGCTCCATTGAAATAAAAATTAACTTGGTCAGTTCTGTTAGGGGTGAAATATTATTTCAATCTGATAGATCTTTGTTAACACAGTCTGAGGTAGAAGTGTATTACAGCAATATTGCAGGCTATCCTTCAAGTTTTTGTGGTCTAACAACCATTCTTGAGTTAGAGGGAAAAACAGCCAAGTATATATTCATTTTCAATGAAAGCAAACTTATCTGATAATAAATGACCCATTAGTTTTCTCATAATTCTGTCAGAGTTATTACAGTTTTTAGGTTCTGAATGACTGTAATTTACTATAATTGGTTTGCAGGACAAGAGATAAATTTGACTTGCTCAATTGCAGATCCACTAAAATAATTTTGAACATTCAAATTATTTCAGAACATAACAGTCATGACAAAAATGTAACAAACCCAAAGAATTTTAATGGAAGAAATGTTACAGTTTGATATTTAAATGCAGATTGATTACTGAAAATTACCAGCCTGCCTCAAAGTTGATCCCTAATGTTACAGAAATTTCGTTCTACACATAAATCTTTCAGGAATCAATCTTTATGTTGATGTTTAGAAAGAAGAGGTGGCTGAGGAGAGCTACAACCTCAGTTCTGCACACACTGTCTGGATAGGGGGCTCTGCTGAACATTTAACCTCTCCTAAATACTTGGACACTAAAATGTTAATAAAATACCAGAGAGCCACAAAGCTGAAGTTTGCCAGGAAACTTCCAACCTCATTTTGTCCTGTTAGGCTGCACCATTTATCTGATTTTCTAACAGCTCAGAGGTCTTTCAAACCACTTGGAATTGGAAATGGATTAGTTTTATGAATTGTTGGTCCTAATGCAAACTATGAAATGGACAGCAATACGACAACATCAGTAGTGCAGAGATTAAGAATTGTCTTAGAAATCTTTTATTGAAATGTCATCTTAGAACGCTAGGAAAAAAACCCAAACACTAGCAACTACACTGATCTCTAAAGTGCAAAATGTGATAACATCTTCACAGCCTTGACCTCCCTTCTATTTACTTGCTACTCAGAAAGGGAAAGCAGTACAGTGTCCATGTTTACCTTCTTTTCAAAGTCACAAAGTACTTCAGTCTCACATTTTGTGCTCTAATTTCCCCTAAAACAGCAGCAAATAAAGTAATATCATGCATTTAAGTACAGTAGTCATTTTTTCAGGAAAAATACTGATTGCTATGGACTTCACTGGTTATTACATGTCACTCCTGTGGAGGGCTCTGAACAAATGTTCAGCTCAGAAACCTTTGGCCATAGAAGACAAATGCACTGAGTGGCAAACTCAGCCTTTCACAGGGGGTAAAGCAACAAGGTTAAACTAAGTTCCAGATCAAAAACTACAGTCTTGTTTCCAATCTGTGGTCAAGTCAAACTCTCAAGATCCAGTCTTATCATCACATCAGGATTTGGTTCACAGTGGAAAAGGCTTGGATTAGAAACCACAATAATATCCAGAATGGGATGTGTGCAAGAAAAAGAAATGGCAAATATATTTTCATGATGGCTGATTTCAGCTGGAGCTAAAAGGCATTGGGGTAAGTCCAAAACCTCACTTTCCCCTACTCATACTTGAAATCCAAACCAGCCAAAAATGCATCTCAAATGAGAGTTTGTTCTTCCAGCAGCTGAGCTGGAACTACACTTCAGAGTAACCAGGTAGCAAATGATTTCTGTAGAAGAAATAGCTATGACCCTTCAGCCTGAAAAAGGCATGGCATCAAGAAAGGACATCACATGGTTCCAAGTTAAAAAATAAACTTGCATTGTCCCCTCAAAGATCTAGGGTTTGGAAATCAGCACACCTTTAAACGAAGCATCTTTTTACAGCTATAAAACACAAACCATTTTGTCTCTGGGAGAGCCTTGCTGAAAAATTAAAATACAGAGCCTAATATCCATGTGTCACTGACAAGAATCACACACATCCCTTTCCATCTCCCCAGGAGCTGCATCAGGGAGTGTTGTGCTAATGAGGATGCAGATGTTTGAAAATTCCCATTGGAGATGCTTCTGCAGGCACAGGACTGGCAATGCCCCGTGCCACCAACCTCACAGGACTGCAGGGAGCTGCAGGGACACAGCGTGGTTACTTTGGCCAGAGCTTCCAGTTACTTCCACTGAACTGGACTAACTGTGTTAAAAAAAGCTAAATTACAGGAAATCCTTGAGAATTCTCTGATACAGACAACTTTTTCAGCAAAGGCTCAAAGTCTGAGCACAGCCATGTTTGCTGTACGTATATTTGACAGGGCAAGCAAACATGTTCCTGTTTGGCAGGGGAAAAAAGGGAAATCCTAGCAAAACCACAGCCCCTTTCATTAAAATCCATGCCACTTCACAAAATACAAATATCCTTTACTCCGTTCATTTTCCTCAAACTTCTAACCAAGAGCAGGTTAACACTAACCAGCATTGAAACCAGTCTGTCAATACACAGTGGTATTATCACTCTGAAATAAAGCCACTGATTCAGAAGGCAATTTGAGAAACGCAATCACTAATGATAAAAAATGAGCCTCCAACAAGGTGAAAGGTTAGCTTTGATTTTTTCACACTTCCAAATATCAGGTTGCAAGTGCTCTTCAGTTAATTAGAAGAAAACTGAATAGAACTGGTTAACAACTCAACAAAAGGTCATCCTCAAGAATTCTAAGCCCCTTAATAAGTGAGCAATAGGAGTCAGTGTAAATATTTTAAAATTCACATTCTGTTTTATTGCTTTTATTTTTCATGTGCTCTTGTCCATCTGGTAATAACATGGGAGTGATGATTCTAATACAAAAACCACGTTCCAACTTTGTTAAAAATAGTTCAGAATTTTATATAAAGAAAATAATTTAAATGAAAACTTGCAAGCTTAAGGGGAGCTTACTTACTTCTCTTAACTTTATCAAAAAGACAAAAATATAAAGTACCATTAAAAAGTATACATTCTGTTAGTGTTCCTTTTACAATAATGGCATAGCATCAAGCCTAATTACCCACAGCCAGAATTTTACTTTTTAAGCTCAAATTTACAGAAAAATGTTCTTAGAAAGGCTTACACCTACATTTGTTACATACGGCATTAAAAATAGAGTATTACATAAGAAAATCTTGAAAGTTCAGACCATAAAGTAGATGAACTAGCACTTAAGAATTCTCCTCATCCTTAAATGCATTCTTATAAATCATTTATTGAAAAATAACTTTCTCTGAATTGAGCACTTGTGTTTATCCATCTTCATCAATGTATCTCAGCACTCTAGAAACGCTTCATTCATTCATGATTTTTACCAAAAATTCCCATTAGTTAAAGGTATCTGCTGCTATTTCTTCAAAGTCTGGGAAAATAGAACATCACAGTCAATACTGAAGAATATGTTTACAGTGGCCCATTAAAATGTCTCTAACCTCACAACCACCAACTTTCCCCCCCATACACACTGCAGAGAACTTTTCTGTGTTCACAGCAAACCTCTTTCTGGACTTAACTTTTTTTAACTTACAAACTCTCAACAAATGCAAATGTGGTATCATTTCTAACAACACTTGGTGATTCAAAAAGAGCTTCCAGAGAAAATGCTTTTGTGAAGGGGATTTCAGAGAGATTTAACAACTGCTTGGTGAGTTACAAGGTACTTTTCCACACACTGCTTTAAAAAATAATTTAGAAAAAGTGAGGGAAAAAAAATCCCTCTGACTACTTTAAATGCAACATCATTTCACCAAGTGTGAAGTTTACTGTCCACTCATATTTTACATTGCTTCTTATGCTGGGCTATCAGCCAAGGCACAACTCAATTCAACTCAGCCAATATCAGACATGGCTGGTGAGGAAGGACATTTCACTTCCATTTACCACGGGCATGACTTCCTGCCAGGGTAACAAGGGCCCTACAGCCAGAAAGACCCAGTTCCGTTGGATCCATGCTGAGGAACCTGGGCTCCAGTCCTTCAGTGTTCTGGCTCTAGAAACAGAACCAAGGGGTGGTGCTGGGCAGCTTTGTGCACTTCTAAACCTAACTTTTTGGCAGCAAAGCACAATTACTACAAAATGCCAAAGGGATTTTAAGAAATCTATTTTCAGTACATAAATACAACTTTTTATCATGCAAATGCTCAGCAGTCCATACCCAAGTTTGCTGTCACTGACAAGAAGAGTTGTTCTATCCAGCATTTAGCTTTCACACCATTCTCTTGTAGATTTACTCATAAATACAAAGCCATCAAATAGCCTCTATTATTGAATAAACTGGGTAGTGAACAGGTGTGTGTTCTCATTTCCTTCCACTGGATTTATATGAAAAAACAGCTCAAGGACAGTGAGACAGACCAGCCTAGAATAAGATAGGGTGCAGTAGAGTACTCTACCAAGATGTCCTCAAAACTGATTGGAGGAAAAAAAATAAGTAGTCATACAATTCTGGTTTAGAAATCTCTTAAGCCTTCCTCCTTTTTAAAATAGGATATGGATTCAGCAGCATCCCCTAAGTCTGTCATGTCTGGCACAACACAGCACCATCTGCAGCTGTGAGTTCAGAGAATTTTCTTCCCTCAGATTTCCAGCGCAGTAAGTGAAGTCCTCCTTACTGTGCTGGTGTGTCTGCAAAGCCACTCCAAGGCACCTTCCACAGATGTGACTTTATCTTGCACTTTTATAAGCAGTGCTTTGGAGACTCATGAAAAGCTGGTTTAAACAACTTCAGAGTTGGAAGCCATGAGAACAGTAATCTTCTGGAATGACTTCCATTGGAAGACTGTTATTTTTCTTCCCCCTAATTTATCTGTTTCATTCATTACATGACTTTATTTCTGCACCA
>VYZT01064210.1:0-15752 GCA_013400735.1 Pomatostomus ruficeps
AAACAATGAATTAACATCAGACACGAAGAAGATCCAATAGGAAACCAATTACTAAGAACTACATAACTTGGAACCAAAGAATATTGAACCAATGTATCTCTGTGGGTTTTTACTGTATAAAGTTTGGGAAAATTCTGGTAAAATTAATGTGTGATGGAATGATTTTCTCTGCACAGCCGAGCTGTGTGTGGATGAAATTATTTCTGTGGCACATCCTGGTCAGAGCATCATCCTGGCCAGAAATAAAGTAATGCCTTGATTCTCTAACACTAAAAATATTGTTGGAGAGATTTTGTTTTTCCCACAGTTTCGGTAACAGAGGGACTGCTGGTGAGGCAAGACACAGGAAAAAATCACAGCTTGTTTTGTAGAGCCAGGATTGTCCCATACCCTGCAGGTTTTCTTTAGCTGGGCCACACCACCACTGTGATGAATGGATTAGACTCTCTGAACAGAAAAGTTTGCAAACCCAGGAGCATTTGCTCAGTTTTTAATTTTTCTGTAGCAGAAAATCCTTTAGGGCTCTGTCCTACAGGTGTTGGCATCCTTTGGGGTGAAACACTAAAACAGGGAATCCTGTCTGTTCCATTCAAGAGCCGGTGGCACTTTGGTTACAAGCTGGAGTTCACCACAACCTCGCTGGCTTCTCCCAGAGATAAACTTTAAATATTAACACTATTTTCTAAAGGGTCTCATTGAAGTTCAAGTTTTGCACATTTTTATATGATTCATGCACAGGCAGAATTGCCACTGTAGAAAAGAGAAAAATTTTGTTGAAATAGGACTTAGCATCCTGTGAAGAAAAGGCTTCACTGGTAAGTGATGTCCTGACAGCAGATACCTTTTCCAGAGGAATCTGGTCAATATTAGGATGAGTTAAGAGAATACTTAGAGAAAGCAAGAGGTGTTTTCAAAACGGATGGGCCATTAGCAGCAGATAATTGAATCCCTGTGGTTAACAAGTGCCATTGAGTTCAATAGAAGCTGCACATACATCTGAAGCCAACACAGGCTTTTGACAGACACCGGATAAGGTGACGGGGAAATAGAACATTTCTGAACAACAGGGGAAATAAAAGCTTTAAGTTACAATAAAAATTGGGGGGAAAGAAGCAAACAAACAAACCACAAATTGAAGCAAAAATGTTTTTAGCATGGCCAAACTTTTTCCAAAACAATGCAAAGCTTGGGTTGAAATTTGTGATTCACTCCCTTTGGTGCCGCTTCATAAAGAAAGTGTCCCTTCATTCAGGTCTGGTCTGGGGGAAAACCAAGTACTGGAATGTCTCACCAGCTTCGTCTTCTACCATTTATGATGAGGAAAATTTATATATATGTATTCATATATACTCACTCATAGAGAGTTTGGATTCAAATTCAGTGTTCCTTGGGCCACTGAATTTTGCTCCTGTACAAAGAACAAGAAAACTGCTCCTACATCAAGGTGTTCCTGCTTGCTCAAGAGCATTGACATCCTCCAGACCAATAAATTAAATCTGTCAAGGGTTTTATCCAATTTAATGATCTCCCATAGGGAAATGATGGAATTCTCATGACAACCTAAATAAAGGGGTTGCTGGAACATGCACCTCTGGCAGACACAGGAAGATCAAGTTCCAGCTGTTTGCAAATCCAGCAAGTGCTGCAGGTCCTCTTCTGCTGCCTTGATATCATCCCATGGCCTGTGAGCAAACTCCAGCCCATGTTTCACGGCACCTGGAGGGAGCAATTACCCACCCACCTGCAATGAACAGCACAGAGATGCAACATGGGCACCTCAGGACTCAATGAGCTGCTCATTGACTTACAGGAAAGCATTCAGTCTGGTGGGGACATGTTTATTCTTGTAGGATCATAGCAATGGATAAAACCAAAACCAAGATTTCACAGACTTCCTTCATGCTGTTGTTGCAAAATATACTCACTCAATTTTTTTTAAACTTCAGTCAGTCTTCACAATCACAGAATGAACTGGGTGGAGGTCTGATGAGCTTAGCACCTCAACAGCCTAGGAGGGAGCCACACAGGAGATACACAGAGATAACAACCAGCACGGGCCAGCAAGGGCCATTGAAGAACCATCAACACAAGACAACACCCCTGGCAGAGTGGGAGTCACCTATTCCAGGAAAGGACTGATAAGAGAACTAAACAATCAAGACCTAATTAACATCAGAAGCAAAGAAGATCTGTAACCAATAGGAAACCAAATGCTAAGAACTACATAACTTGGAACCGATGAACACGGAACCAATGGATCTCTATGGATTTTGACTGTATAAAGTTTGGGAAAATTCTGGTAAAATTAATGTGTGATGGAATGCTTTTCTCTGCACACCTGGGCTGTGTGTGGAGGAAATGATTCCTGTGACACATCCTGGCCAGAGCACTATCTTGGCCAGAAATAAAGTAATGCCTTGATTCTCTCACACTAAAAATGTTGTTGGAGAGTTTTTGTTTTTCCCGCAGTTTCAGTGACCAAGAAGCCTTGACTTCCCTGATAAGGAGGTCCCTGAGCTCTACGGCTCTTTCTTTGACCTTACACCATATCTGTCACCTCTTTTGCATTGCTAAATACCCAACCACTTCTCATCCTAGTTCTTTTCCTTTGGCTTCACCATATATTTGATTAGCTCCCTACTTAACTGAAAAAGGCATTCCAAATATTCCTGTTGCTTTCCCTTTGGCATTAATTATGCCCTGTTTTCATCTTTAATTTGGATTCTGGATGCACATTTGCAAAGATGATTTGCTGGGAATGCACGCAGCATCATTTGTCAGCAGCTGCTTTCCAAAATTGCCTCCCGAAGAAGCTCCTGTGCCAGACAAAAAGTCTGCAACGTTCAAAGGGGCTGCACAGAACTTACCAGTCTTTCTCCTAATTAAGTGTTTAATATTTGTATTAAGCATTTGAAATAGGAGATGAATTTATTCAGCCTCAATGTTATTTTCCTGTACATTTTGTCAGTCTGCAAAGGTATTTCTTTGCTGCTTCCCAATATTTCTCCTGTATTTCTATAAATCTGCTGGTTACAGTTGTAAAATACAGATTAGCTCTCAATATTCTTGAAGACAGTGTTAGGACTTAATCTATAACACTCTTCCCAATACATTTGAGAAAGATAAAAGTGAGGATTTCAGAGACATAAAGCATACTAATGTCTGTGTTATGTGATACTTCACAGACACTTTTTCCCAAATAAAAATGATTAATTTAATCAAACCTTGGATTTTGAATCTCTAGTCACTGATGGACAGATGTTCCCCTGTTATAAAACTACATTATTCCACTGACATCGATGTAGGAAAAACAAAAGGTTTCCTATCTCTTATCTTTGGTTGTACTTGACCCATTTTGGTTTAAATAACTGATTTCAAGAGCTAAGATAATCATAGATGCACCCTGATTTTCAGTGCATTTTTTTGATACTTCAGAAACCTGACTTTTTTTGCCAATCCCACAGGTTGTGCATGTGGGCCAGAAGAAGGGGAAGTCTCCACTGCACAAACTATTCCAGTAATCTTAAACACAAATATTTTGAGACAGTTCCAGAACAATATATTACTCTCCCAAAGGTGGCTTATGGTCATAGTTATGTTTACAGATTATTCCTTTGTAATCTCTAAATATTTTTCCAGTACTGAAAATGGAAGATGTTATATTTTATCACTTGAGAGATACTGAATATAAAACTGCAACCTGCATTATTCAGCTTTGTGTGAGGTCTACCAGCACCAAAAATTCTCTTTAGCCTGATAAATATCTGCAGAAGGCTCTATTTGTATCAGGAATTAAATAGAGAACGAGGAACATGACCACTTGAAAATAATTTGTGTCTCTCCCCCAGCTTCTACTTAGTCTTAGTCTTTTCCTAAGAAATATTTAGCTTTTGTGAAAAATGCTCACAGAAGTTCTGCACTTTGAAAGAAAAAGAAAAAAAAGTCACAGATTTTTATCCTTGCAGCTGACAAGGAAGGAATTACTGTGAGCCATTATGTGTTGCAGAATTGGGAATACCTTGTGCAAGGGTAATGGAGCGGGGGGTGCTGCTGATCCTTTTGGGAACGGTGACCTTTGCAAAGAGCAGCAGCACCCAAAAACTCTAATCCTTAAAGACAGAGGAGGGATGCACAGAGTCCATAAGCACCTGGAATCAGCTGTTTAGAAAGTAGCCCATGAATATGAAAAACCAGCTCACGGAGCACGGGCAGCTCTGTGGCAGGCAATGTCACCAAGAGCTGTGCCCTTCCACCACAGAGCAGATATATTTTTATATATTTATATAGTTATATTTTTTTCCAGTCTATCAGAATTTGTGCTTGTGCTCTGCGAATCCATCAGCCAGCTCTGAAGGCATAACAATAGCTGGTCAAGGACAGAGCACACAATGTCTTTTCACAAGGGGCAAAGGCAATCAAGAGATTTCACACATATTTGTGCTGCCTGAGAAACATCCTTAATGTGTGGGGACACAGACAAGGGTAAGAGCAGGAAAGATAAATTATCTTGCTCCTAGCTACAGTCAGCCTGTGGATAGAAGCAGATTGACACAGTTGAGTACAAGCACCACGAGCCAGAGACTGTAAATACCTGTTAGAGTGCAAGCTGAGCTGAGCAAGGAAAAATGTCTCTCTCCTTCCTCCTAACCCGTCTGCTCGTCTTTATCTGTCTCTCCTGGAAATTTTATCATCCTTCTCAGGGAGCAGAGAGGGGATGGAAAGGGTAAGTGGCATTTCTAACCCCCAACGCAGGATATTAAGGGTGAGGTATTTAAATCTGCAAGATAGATTTAAGAGTCATCAGCCTTGGGAGACAAGCTCTTAGATTAGCAGCTCTAAAAACTCTTCGGGAATTACAGCTAAAGCAACCCATACAAAGCCTCCCAGTAATCCCATTTTTGCACATTTGCAAAAATGGATTGAGGAGGCTGAGAAACATTCAGCCCTCAGAAACCCCGTGGCTTAAGTGGCTACTGCTGCAGACTATGGCTAATTACACTGCCAGGTGCGGATCCTAGAGAAAGATTTAGACCTGAAAAGAAAAACATTGAGAAAATTGCGAAATTTCTTTGAAATATTCCTATTTGCCCTCCTCCTAAGTCCTTCTGTGTTGTGCATATGCTGTGAAGCTGCTTCTGCTTCGTGATGGCTGAGGCTTGTACAGAGAATGCGACACACTGGGACAACATCTCCCGTGCTGGAGTCGTGTCTGGCACTGCTCCGTCACTGCTGAGCAGATTGAGATAGCAGGGATTGACCAGGTATAGCCAAGAAAACCAGGGACAGCCTCGAGGCTCCCTGGAGTCCTCAGCACTCCAAAGCAGCACATTTTGGACCTGCCCGAGGACAAAGCTCTCCGTGCTGCTGTCACAGGATGGGCCCTGCAGGTCCCTCCTTCATGGAGCACAGAGAGCTTTGGGGTGGCCTCGGGGAAACCCAGAACTAACTAAAGGTCTCCAAGAAGCTGATGGTGCTGCTGTGCCCAGCACCTGGCTTTCCTTACCATTTAAACCCAGAATGGGATTCTCTTTTCCTCCATTCCAAAGTGCCTGTGCAGGTTGCCCTTCATGGAAACGAAGTCAAGGGCAGGAGAGTTGCTGAGCATCTAAACCTTCTCCTGTCATTTACAGGGCACAAGCAGGGCATGGCAAGCTGGAAATATTTCCACTGATTTCTGGGTTAACTAGAGGTATGTTCAGCTATGGCTATACCTCACCTAATTAGGGACTGCACCAGGGAACATCCCAAAGAATAGTTCCACAGAGCTCCACAAGCAGACGAGGTCCAGAGCTCACTGCAAACATGTGCAATGGGCAGGAAAAGCGGGACCCTTGCAGGTCATTTTGTCTGCCAACATTCCCGCCCTGGAAAAGGTGTTGGAGAGCTCTTTGTCCTGAAATCTTTGTGATTTCAGGAACTGATATCCTGAAATCTGCAGTGATCGTCTGGACATGTGACCATATGGGCAGGTCCTGGGTTCCAGGGGAAGCTCCCAGGAGAGGATTTTCCACCTTCAGAACATTGCTGCTGATCGCTGTTCTCCAGACTGCGGCAGGCGAGGCACAGAGCGCCCATCACACTCACACCGAGGTTTATAAAAGAACTGACATGTTCTGTACATAGGAAATTCAGTGCAATATTGAAATATGAATAAAATAGAATACATTGGAATAATATTATCAATGTATCTCGAAATGCAGCAGAAATACTGTTTGATGGTCTCCAATTGAATATTCTTGTTTTGTTTCACTTCAATGTCTGTGTTTTGTTTTCTCACTTTGATTTGGGACTTATTTCAAGTACAAAGAATTTACCACAAAACAGGGAAACAAAAGTTGCTCATCGGTGAAAGGCAAATACTTTGCATTTAACATGAAAACACAGCTCCTCACAACAGCATGAATCCCTGATCAAAAGGGAAATTTCATTTTTTAAAATCAAATATTAGTGATTACTGTAAGGATCACTGCAAACAGCAGCTCCATGAGCACTGGAGGAACCCATTGAACTCAGGATCTAAGCAGCCATGCTAATAAACCTAAATTAGATTACAGCTTACTGAATATTAAGATTTCTGAATATTAAACAAGAAACTTGTACATTTCAACAGAGCTGATCATCCTCTAGATGAGCCAGTGAATAAAAACATCCCTGAAGTGCTCAAATTCATGTACTGTTGTTGAATCGCATTTTTCATTTCTGATTGAAGAGCAGAATGACTCTGTGTTATCTTAGTTTTATCTCCATGGAGAGCTAAAGACAGCTACTGTCATCTTGTATGCCAGGTCTGTCACTCTTGGGACATCTTGCATTGGGAGCCTAAGAGTATTCAATTTTTAAAGTAACGTCTTCTCAAATGCAAGATACAAGCTGTGAAAAAAAAAAAGTCTTACCAAAAGAGGAAATAAGAAATTAATTCCTTAAGTTGCAAGTCGGAGGAAAAGACACACTTCTCTGCTGTTTCATTTTCAGAGAGAAGAAAAACAGAAGAAAAATCATAACCAAATGCTACCTTTCATCATTAAAACCACAATTAAATCAAAACATCAGAAATAATGCCTGCTTGCTGTAATTAAAACTTGAGGCACCAGAGTGCCTTCCAGGCAGCTCTCAGTGCCTGCTAGAAGCCTCATGTTTGCTTAGGTGCTGTGTTGAGAACTGCTCAGGAAATGCTGACAGACAGATTCAGTTGATGCACTGGTGGACTAGCAGTAAAACAGCAAAAAAAATGTTTTACTTGTGAAAAATAGGTTAATGACATTTTTTGCTAGTATATATACAAACAATTTTTATTATTACAGTGAATGTGGCCTGAAGTCGAGGCCCATAAATAAGATAAAAGGGAAGCTGTGCTGTACCTGAAAACTCCACCCTTCCTTTTCGTTCCTGTCTGTAGGAAGAGCCCCAGCATTCGCCTTGAGGCTTTGAGTGAACAAGTGCATCAGCCTGGCTGTAACTGCCCTACAACAGGAGCTCTCCGGGTGTTCCCCAGCCCCAGGAACATGGCTCAGCTGCAGAAAGATCCTCACTCATCTTTTGTTAGGGGGATGTCCCAAACATTTGTGCATTACCCAAACTCCACACAGAACGGGCTTGGTGATGCTGAGTGAACACATAAGCAAAAGGATTGGACCAGTGAGAACTTAATTTTTTATGCTGGAGGCAGTATGTCAAAACTAATGCCTTTTCTATTGAAAATTAATTGTCTCCAGCAGTATATGACACTAAAACTCAAATTTGCAGCTCACGGTTTTAAGGTGCTGAACTGCGTGGCTCTAATCCCCCGAGGCATTAGTGCAGGTGCTCAGGGTTTGCACCGTGCAGTGTTATTGATGTAAGCACCTCGTTAAAAGGGGCCAGATTACAAAGCCTCTTTGAGGATCCAGCCCTCAGCAGTGACAAGAGGCAGTTTAGGCCAGAGACATCAGAGTGGGCTCGAGTCCCCACGTGTTATCTGCATTTGGAATGAAAGCATTCTAATAATTTAATCACTTTTGAAAAGCATTGTGCAGAGACGCTCCCCAGTCATTTTGAGGAACTAAGTCCTCTTAAATTCTAATTCTTGCCCTTCTGCTTATTCACAAAATAGCCTTAAGGACTATCTTGCCATGCCTCAGCTTTTCCATCCCCACAATAGTACCTCAAAGGGCCATTGTGCCTGGCATTAAATAATGCTGGTAAAGCACTCTGAAGATCTGCACTGGTGTATATATTCCACCAGAAATTATTACTGCAGCATTAGTACCATGTGAAGTTTGATATAAATCCATGAACTATACCACTGGTTACAATTCTTTAAACGCTATCTCCAGCATAAAGATATTAAGTGAAAGAAATAGTTGACTACTTTAGAACATGGTTCTCTAAAACCTTTATTCTTACAGCTATATTATATTCAAATGTCAGAATACATCCAAACCCCTATTTTTATTTTAAGCTTGGCTGATTTATTGATGGCTGTGCTTAATTTTTAAAACATTTTCTCCTTTAGAAATTAGTCTTCTGTCAACCTCTCTAATGTACACAATCTGGAGTCACAGCATTCATCTTAAGCAGCTTAGCATTAATGTTTAATTCTGCAGTCCTTACCCTGGCTGTGCAGAACAGTTTGATAGTTTATGTCTTTTGCAATCTGTAGTTAACAGATATTCTTGTATTCTCCACTGTACTGATGGTGTGTTGCTGTTCTCGCACACTCTATTTCCCCTGGGTTTTTTCCCCTTAATTTCTACCTGGTTTAAGACATTTGATTTTTCATTAATAGGTAATTTTGAAAGCAGCAATCAAAATGCTGCTGAAGGACAAGGGGTCTCTGGCCCTTCTTTGAATGCTGGAGTTCTTGAGATGTTTTTGAATCAGATTTTCTGAGCACCGTGGTCTGCTTATCTGCTTCTATGGGTCATAGAATGATTTGGGTTAGGAGGGACCTGAAAGACCAGTCCCAACCTCCTGCCATGGGCAGGGACACCTTGACCTAGGCCAGGCTGCTCCAAACCCCATCCAGCCTGGCCTTGGGCTGTCCCTTTGCCACCAAGGGCTTCAGTCACACCAGTCCTTAGTGCTGTGAGCAGTTCCTACCCACAGGGCAGACCTTCACACGAGGATTATTCCTGTTCCAACAGGCAGACACAATGCACTAAGCCTCTCTCACCCTTCATCTAGCACACAATAAACCATGGGGTGCCTCAGGCACAGACACACAGTCCCCAGGGGGATTTAGGCTGGCTGGAGCGCACTGCTTTTCTGCATTTCTCATATTTTTGCCTACAATTGCACACGTTAAACACCTACACTTCTCACACACCCCAGGGTTTGCTATCTGCTCCAATCCACACTCAACCCACTCTCCACAAGAGGGATTTAAGGCTGCTGCTCTAAGCACAGGGAGATTGGGTAGGTACGTGTACACTTAACATTCCCTGCTTATCTCCTATTAAACCTAATAGGAGCCGGCACTTGTGTAATGTTAATTATACCCTTATGTGGTTTATGGATTGGGGCCTGGATTACTTATTTGATTACAATTAGGCCTGTGATTGCATGTTCACTGAGCCGAGACCATTCAGCAACGAGCCCGACTGCTTGTCTGCTCCCCACCTGCCCAACTTCGGAGTAACAGGAGTTGCTCCACTGGCCATGCTGAGAGGTTTTTCTTAGCCCCATGGAAATGATGGATTAAAAAATAAAAACACCATTACTCCTTTCCTCAGTGCCTCATGAGAGTGAACAGATAGAGCTGTCTCAATGAGAGGGTGAGCAAACCATCCCCAGAACACAAACCTTTTACATCTTTGGTACATGAATATACACAGGCACTACTTCCATCCAGAGAAGCTGTAAACAAGATGAACTCTTCTAACCTCAGTCAAAACTGTCAAGCTGAAAACCAGAGAACAAATACTCTGGGGAAAAGGAAGAGGTAGAGCAACCTTTAGCAGAGCAGCAAGATCTCATCCCTTCCACTGTGAAAAGCAAAAACTCGAGGGAAGAAACTCCCGTCCTGTTAAACACTAACAGGCTTAGAGCTTGGTGTGACTGCAGCAATTGAACAGTGACCTTGCAGAGTCAAAGCCCACCGTCAGCTGGAAGCAACATTAATTACAGTGGGACAGAATGACACACTTAAAATTCATTTTGGGGAGGGTATTGCTCAAAAAGTTTTTCAAACAGTTCATTTCCTCATGCAAAGTGTCTTCTCTAGACAGACACGTGAGAAAAACTGATCTCCTCATCAGAATGATCCTGTGGTTAAGGTAACAGATTGGGAGTCATTCCCGAGGTCTGTGTCCTTTTTGTGTCTTATCTTTGAGAGACAGATTGTGAACCAGTTATTCTCATTGATGAGTAGCACTTGCACCAGTTGCCCCATACAAAATAATGATACAGCTCATGCAGGCACTCATCCATCACTGCGAAAAAGACATCCTTAATGTAACCTTTAGATTGAAAGAGATGTTCAGGGAAGTCACTATCTCCTCCTGCATTTAGCACAAAGGTCTCCCTGCAGCTGCCATGTCAAAGGATCTGCAATATAGGTAAAGATAGCCTCAACAGTAGCCAGAAAATATCTTTGTAGAATATTTAAGAAAAGGCTATTGCAGGCAAAATATTAAAATATTTTCCACTGTAAAATCATTGTCATCCACATCCCTACATCTCAATGATCTTAGAGGTCTTTTCCAACTAAACTGTTCTATGATTTTATTTGAGGCCTCAAGGACAAGTTTGAGGCTAAAGTATAAGAGAAAAGGAATAGCTAAATACTGATTCATACATAAAAGCTTAGTTCTTTTTTCCTTTCTCCATAAATGGCAATCATTCAAACTATCAATCATCTGGAGAGGAAGAATCAGCAGGCAATCTAATTCAGGGAATTAGATTGTAATGCCTGATGTAGATCTACCAGTTAATTTAAATAATGAGTCACCTGGTAGGCAATCAAATCTAGGTCAGGACATTTAGCAGGCTGAAAATAATGAGTCTAACAGCAACAGGGCTAACAAAACAATCCAGATAATAATGACAGCACAGAATGACAGTCCTAACGTAATCAGACAGGGTGCACAAACTGTAAATAGACAGAGTAAAGAGAACGAACTTGTGTAGGGAGGCAAAACATATTCTCCAATGAAACTATTATAGAAGAATTATGTTTAGTTAAAAGGAAGCATAGTGACAATCACAGTGAGGACATGCAATATTTATGTGCTCTGACTGCACCTACGATATCAGCGAAAGCCTTCTTTCCCAGCTTTTTTGTTTGTTTTGCTTTGTATGTAAAGCAAACAGTGTAAAATTTGATTGTGGTTGGGTTTAGGAAGTGAGGCAGGAAAAACCCCAACATTTTCCTACTGCCTTTTCCTGACTTTTCATTGAAATAATTTTCGATCTTGATTTTAGAAATTGCTTCTCAGTTCAAGAAAAGAAGACCAGGGGAGTAAGAAAGTAGATGTTCAAAAGAAGCTCCTTCTGCCCAGTGTCCACATGGGGCAGGATACTGGAGACAGAGCTCACAGCCAGAGGTAGCAGGGACGGGAATTTCACACCAGCATCCTCCACAGCCCCTCACTTACCAGATGTCACGGAGCGCTCGTGCTCCCGGGCAGCCCAGGGGCTCTAACCTCGCACAGGCACTTCTGCTCCTGAAGAGCACAAGCAGGAATTGTTTGAGTGGGAAACACTAGATGTCAGCAGCCCTCCTTGCTCTCCAAAGGGTGCTGCCTGCTCAAGAACAGCTTTTGGCTTATCTGTCTGCTCCTTTCTGGATGCACAGCTCCCAAATTATGGGATTTTTATCTCCACAATGTCCTGCCTGTGTCCAGCTGTCCTAAAGTGTTTTCTTGCTTTGATTTCAGTCGTGTTCGTTCACACAAGCAGAGGGCAATTAATTCTGTTGTTTTGTCAGGGAGTTGGGGTCTGAAAATGCTCTTTTGTGCAACCCACAGTGCAAAGCACATCATCGACACTGTGGGGAGGCCAGACCCTCCTTCCCCAGTGCCCTGCTCCAGAAATTTTAGAATTATAGAATCATCAAGATTGGAAAAGTCCTCTAAAATCCTCTAAGGTCATCATGCCCCATTAACCCAGCACTGCCATGCCCACCTTTAACCGAAATCCCCAAGTGACTCGTAACACTCCTCTTCTAAATCCTTCCAGGGATGGTGACTCAAGCACTGCCCTGGACACTCTGTTCCAAAGCCTGAGCAATGTTTTAGTTTGAAGGGGATTTTGTGAGTTTTGGAGTTCTTTTTGCATTAAGATTAGCTCTGTGTTACCAATGACACTACCAAGTTTCTCAGACAAAATGTGGAATTGCAACAGATTCACCTAGTGAGATGAATTTTATAATCCATTACCCACACGATGCTCCAGGCAACTGGCGCTCTGCTGGCTTGTCACTAATGCTGGGCTGTTGGGTTTATTCAGCTTAAACTAATCGGGGAGCATATAGGAGATGACTATCAAATAAATATTCTTCAACCTCAGCATCTCATTATGCCTTCAAACTTGGCATCTCATTATGCCTTAAAATGAATGATGGCACTACTTACCATAACTCCAGGTAGCTAGCTAATGTTGAACAGCCAATTTTTTCCCCCTTTGTGAGCTGATTATTTAGTTTATAATTACAATTTAAGTTTTAAAAGCATTGTTGAGCTCCATTGACAGATTTTAAAAAGTGTAGGGCTTTGTAGCTCAGCTTTATGTTTCCAAACATGTCACGGACTCCTCCAAGAGAATCTGTGGGAGCTCTTGTGAGCCCTTACATGACGCTTTTTTTTTCTTTGAAAAGTCAAAAGGGAATGATCAGACTTTATTGTTACCTACATCAGTGAGAATTATCTGTGCCTATGAACAGGACCTACTGTGGTGATAAGGCAGTACCCGGTAGCTACTTGCAAAAACTTCATCAGGTTTCAGAAATGTAAAATGGGTGAAGAGCCTAAACTGGGTTTTATAAAGATGCAAAAATTTCATCTTCTAAGATAATTTAACCAATGGTTTAAGAGTTTTCAGACACAAAAAATAGAGTGAAAGCAATTTCTGAAGCATTCAGTATCACAAGAGCAATAGTTCTGCATTCCTGCAGCAGCACAAGCTGAACCATCACAGTATCCATGACCAGGGGCACCTGGCACAGTGCTCAGGGCCACGGATGCTGAATCAAGAGATTCCAGGTATTCCCCCAGCTCTGCTAATGATCTTCTGTTTTCTCCTGCTGAAATCATTGTCTGTTTTTGTGGTAGTTCCTGTCTCACCCTCTGTTTATATTGCAGATTTCTCTTATGACTTCTGAGCTCTGCTGCAACCCAACTGATGAGAGGAAGAAGGGATTGCAGCTAAGTCCATCTTCACGATTCTGTTACACTGTGTGTAGACTATTCACAGTATCACAAAGTCAGATGTCTGCTTTGGTATTCTTAACATTTAATTTCGTGTTAATCTGGTTTATGTGTTCTCAAAGTTAACAAGAACTCCCTAATACATCAGAGGAGAAGGGTTCAATGCACAGAGAAGGTTGTGGATTGTTCTGAGGTCTGCTTCAATGAAGAGAGCCTTGCAAATGAGAAATAACAACCAAAAACTAGCCTGAAGATTTTAGAATACACACGAAAGTGCCAACCTGTATGGGCAACATGGAAATCACAACCTTATCCCTAATTCCCATATTTAATTTTTATCACTCACAAATACTGGAGCCTGTCACAACTGGAATCTCCTCCACAACTGCAGAGTAGCACACTGGAGTTGTAAGTACCGAAAACATTTGGCTAGCAGGCCTGCTAAAGCGCTAATCCCTGAAATAGTGATTTTCCCCCTTTTACGCACACGTTACAGGTTTTTAGATGCCTGAAATAGTAATGCCATCTGTAATTCTCTCCCTAGCCAAGCCTACTTAAAATGCTCGCTCAGAAGTAATAAGCGCGATATTTTTTCTAATCAGGTCCCCTTGGAATGAAATCATGGAAAAACTGTTCCTGCCAGTTCACGCTGATTACCTGTGTGTCTCATTACTCCAAACCCTATCTGACAGCCGCACAGTCATAACTGTCTTTCAACAAGAGCTACCACTGAGTCTTTTAAAATAATTTTATTTCAATTTCTAGCTAGTTCTAGCTTAAACAGCACATTTAATTGCCTAATAAGCAGTTCATAAGAAGAGCATAATTTCAAAGTAAAATGTTGGACCTACCCGGTCTTTGACAGCGACAGAAATTAGAGATGCCTTTTAAGTCCTCCAGTGCAAGTTATTCTGCAGCAGAGGAATCAGCAACCTGGCAACCCGTTAGAATACTGATTGCACTTTCAAAGTATGCACAGAATTAAAAAATAATAATAATAAAAATTACTGTGAATGTTAAGCAATTACTGAAAGCAAGAGGTAAAATATTTTAACTCTTTCAGAAGTAGCAGCAGGCTCAAAAGGGATAAGAATCCCAACAGGTTTCGTTTGCCTACAGGGAAAATTTCCCACACCAGTGGGAATTGCTGTTGTTTTATTGCCACATAAAATATCTGTATGAATGTACAATGGACCATATGCAGGGGTTAATTTTGCCTGATCTCACATGTAACAAAGGCAACAGAACTCAACCCGTGTGTTTTTCCTTTTAGCTCCATTATCTGAGCCTAACGAACCCCCAGTTTCATAATGCTGCATTATTTTGAGGACAAAATACAGAATTCACAAACTAAAGCAAGGATTCAAAGTAAAAACTTCAGAACAGGATGGATACAGAGCATCAGAAGTCAAGACTTAGAATATAATTATAAAGGACAATATCAGCAAAATATTGCATTGGTGTCTCTACTTTTGGCCATGATAGAATTAATCCAGCCCAAATCCTTTCTGTAAAAGAAATAACTAGTAAGATAATTTTATTGAGTTTTAAATTGATGTTATACTTTGCATTCTCTCTAAATTTAATTATTGGCAATAATTTCCCCACCAAAATATTTCCAGAGACAATGGACTGGGCCCAGTTGGATTAAATCCCTGAGTTCAGCAGGGAAATTCCCCAAGAATTTGCAGCAGGTGGACTTCAGCCACCAGTGTTGGAATATCTTACCTCCCCTGCTTTGTCCCCACGTGTCCCTGAGTCTGTGCAGGGATGGATCCTCTCGGTCACTTGTGAGCCCTGTGTCCAGCAGGGAAAATCCAGGCAGGGAAGGGACAGGAGGACCAGAGTCCTTCACCGTGGAGCTGGGACGTAACTGGAAAATATTTTGGAGTTAATCACATCCAAACAAGGCATGGCCAGAGATCTCAAGTCCTAATTCACCAAGTGAGCAAGTCCCTCACCTTTTGGATTTTTGTCATGTTGAATCCTCAAATAATCAAACATTAAATTTCAAAGCCTAAGGTGGAGATAATGGCTGAGGAACTGCCCCTTGTTTATTAATTTTGGATGGTAGAGCTGATGATTTTTTTAGATAATGTGTTTTCTTGCCAGTGTGAATAACCCTAGGATGAATAAAATACTTTTGGCAAGTTCCTGGAGAATCCAAAGTGGCTGACAGACCAGTTAAACTACCAACATCGGCATTTATTTGACATCCAGGAGTGTTTTCTATGTCTGGAAGACAGTAAAACCAGTTACCACAGGAAATACTCTACAGAAAGGGAATAAAATCAATTAAGATTTGTAACGGAAATACTTTCCTATTGAAAAAATATCCAATTCTGAAAATTGAGGCTTTTTGTCAGAGTATCTTGACTGATTAAACTGGATAAACAACAAAGAAGGAAA